>FIZR01010227.1:0-36552 GCA_900060175.1 Ferrisia virgata | reverse complement strand
ACGTTCCTATTAAAATTAAGAGCTCATACGTGGAGAGAATTTTTTTGAGGTGTCTACCAACCAGTTTTTCAGGGTACCAAGTGAAAAAAAAATAATCGTTTTTTTTGACCCACCCTAATATATATGCAACTATTTTATGTAATTTGCACGCATGTTTTTTTTTTTTTTTTTGGTCACAAAATCACATTGCAATATAGAAATTTTTACAGTTTATTTGAATTCAGCTCGAGAAATGCACCTAGAACCATTTAATTTTCATTCGGAAACATTTCGTTAATTGTCCATTTATATGTTTATTTTGCCTCAAAATCTAAGCGCGATGGAGATATTTTGAAAATTTACTCGAATGCGAGGCTAAAAGTAAATTCGAAATTGTGATTTTTTTATTTCTGATCAATTTTCACCTGATTTTAACGTTTTTTCGTGATTTTTGATGCACTTTTTACGCAACGATTTTAGGTTAATTTTCACCAAATTTTCCACAGTATTTCATAATTTACGATCAGTTTTACGTATTTTTTATCCATTTTTGTTAAAATTCTTAACCAACATTCGATGATTTCAACAACTTTATTTATATGTCAGTAGAACTTTCAGCAATTTTTCGAAATTTTTTCACGTTTTTCGATCAAAGGATAAGCCTAGATTAAAAATCTCGAATAGACGTTATAAACCAACGAAAATTAGTATAAAAATTTTCAGAAATGTGTTAAAATGTTGAAAAATTGATAAAAATTGAACCAATATATATGAAAAATATCGATTAAAATCATGGAAATTTTTGTAAAATAGTTATCGAAGATTGAGCAAAAAATTGACATAAATTCGTAAAAAATGCAGAAATTTGATCAAAATTATGAAAAAATTTTGCAAATTAGCATGAAATTAACCTAAAATGAGGGGAAAATGTTAGAATGATTGAAAATGGGGTTAAATTTGGCAGAAATGGGTGAAAAAAAGTGCGCAAAATTGATAAAAAACCACGAAAAATAGTTGAAAATTTTGGTAAAGATTGACTTAAAATATGAAATAAATCATTGAAAATCATCGAAATTTGGGTAAAAAATTATCAAAAATTGCGTAAAAAATGCACTGAAATTTGTAAAAAAAATGCAGAAATAAGATTAAAAATCACGAAAAAAATTTGGATTAACATCTGAAAACTGACCTAAAACTATTGCAAATTTTTGAAAAATTCAGTAAAAATTTGAAAAAAAATGAGAAAAAAATTCTTAAAAATGATTGAAAATAGAGAAAAAATTTGAAAGAACTTGGTATTAAGTGCAGAAAATTAAGCTAAAATCACGAAAACCAGTTGAAAATTTGGTAAAAATTGACCCGAAAAATGGAAAAAATTATTGAAAATTATCGAAAACTATCGAAAATTGTATTAAAAAGTCGATAAAACACGTTAAAATTGACGAAAAATGGTTAAAAATTAAGATATAAATGTCGAAAATCAGCGAACATTGGGCTAAAATCGTTAAAAATCATTGAAAAATGCGTAAAAATTTTACAAAAGTGGATAAAGTGCGGAAAATTTATCAAAAATCACGAAAAACTTCAGAAACTTTGGTAGAAATTGCTCCAAAGTATGAAAAAAATTGTTTAAAATCATCGAAATGTAGGTAGAAAATAAAGAAATATTATCAAAAATCGCGATAAAATTTTGAAAAATAACTTAAACTCGACCTAAAATTTTTAAAAATTCTTGAAAACTGGGTAAAAATTGACGAAAATGAGTAAAAAGCGCCGGAAATTGATTAAAAATCACAATAATTCGTTGAAAATTAAATATAAATTGACCTAGAATATAGAAAAAAAAATATCGCAATTTGCTTAAAAAATGAACAGAAATGCGTAAAAAAATACAGAAATTTGATCTAATGACGTGAAAAAATTTTGAAAAATGTCCGAAAGTTCTACTAAAATATGAATAAAATTGTTGAAAAACATGAAGTAATGGGTAAAAATTTGACAAAAATGGATAAAAAATTCATAAAACTGATCAAAATTCACAAAATATTGTTGAAAAATTGATGAAAATTAACCTAAAATCGTTGAAAATCATTTGATATTTGGGTAAAAAGTGATCAGAAATGCGTACAACATACGGAAAGAGTGTGGCTGGGTAAGGGGTGATTTTGGCCCCAGTCCCGATTCTCAATCTAATGCCTCAAAATAGTGTGCCTTGATGCAAAAAATTCCGGAAATAATTTTGATCCCTCCCTCCCAACTTTTGTACTTATAGTCATTTTATTGCATTATTTTTAATAATTTTTAAATTCAACGGAAGCGAATGAAATTTTCTTTTCTTTGGCACAAAGTTACATCTTATTGAGAATTTTGGTATACTCTTTTTTGTGGCTTTGGCCATTTTAAATTTTCAAGTGTAAAAAAAAAAACCCTGACAATGAAGTTCGAGCAAATTTTAAAAACATTCCAAAAGGTGTTTTTTAACGTAGATCTGGCTAACGTATTCATGTTTGGCAAACTCGGTTGTGCTAGGGTGAAAAATTCAAAAAAAGACCAAACGAAGAAACTGACGTCCAATTCGTATTTAGCGAGTCAAAATATCTTCATAAATACCATTTTTGCAACAGTTTTACTTAAAACCTAGAAATTAATTTTTTTTGTCATAAAAAAGTTGAAAAATCTGTGAAAAAAGTGTATTTTGACCCACTGAACACGAATCCGTCATTAGTTTCTTCTTTGGGACATTTCTTTCCGTATCACGTTAGGCAAACCTACGATAAAAAACATTTTTTAGGATGTTTATAAAATTTGCTCGAACTTTGCTACCATATTCAAAATGGCCAAAACCACAAAAAGTAGCACATCAAAATTGATGAAAAAATTATCGTAAATAAACCTCTATAAGATGTAACTTTGTGTCAAAGAAAAAAAAATTGCATTCGCTTCCGTTGAATTAAAAATTATTGAAAATGATGCAATAAAATGACCATAAGTACAAAATTTAAGCAGGGGGGGGTCAAAATTTTTCCAGAATTTTTTTGTATCAAGACACAGCATCTGGAGGCATTAGATCGAAAATCGGGGCTGGGGCCAAAATCACCCCTTACCCAGCTACACCCTTTTCGTATTTTGTATGCATTTCTGATCACTTTTTACCCAAATGTCAATGATTTTCAACGGTTTTAGGTCAATATTCATCAATTTTTCAACAGTATTTTGTAAATTTTGATCAGTTTGTCCATATTTACGGTCCAAAACGTACTTTTTTTAGCCCTGGTATTTCAAATTTTTATTTTCGTAATTTTTAAACAGATTTTTTTTTTTTAAACTTGTGCGGTTCATAGACTATACCGAAGGGTATGTTGTTGGGTTGTTTAATAGAATTTTTGATAATTTTTTCTAGCCGAAACACATGTTTAATAAGTTTAAAATCGAGTCTCCTGCAAGGAGTTTTGGGGAAGCAATTCTGAAAAAAATCAATTTTATGTATCCAGTCACCATGTACAAAGTGATATTTTTTTCAGAATTTTAAAAATGCGGAACATCTGAAAAACTAGAAAAATCATTTTTCCACCAAGTTTTTCGTCTATAAAATAGCTATTTTTAGTCAAGATTTTTTTTCGTGTATGGATATACCTCAATTTATCAACTTATACACCATCGATCAATTTTTACTTCATTTCGTTTCTTTTTTGTAATTTTTGAAATTTCAATTGAAACAAATATAGCACAAAGCTAGAAATTCAAAATATTACAACTTCATTAACCAATGATGAAAAGTTTACATTTTCTCCAATTAGAACTATAATTCATAACTCAAGTCGTGTTTTTCGCAGTGATTTATTATTTTCAATCAGATTTTCACAAATTGTTGATTTTAGCAATACGAATATAGTTTGAAAGAAACTAGTTCAAGTTTGAAAAAAAAAAAATTTAAATAGATTTTTGCTGTGATGCTTATTTCTTTGTTTTACTTTTTCGTCTCTAGAAATAATAAATACGCAAAAGACAATACTCTAGATAATTATTATCAATAATCAATAATTCTATTAATTTAAATATTCCAAAAGTTCTGAAAATATCAACAAAATATCGATTTCATGGTAGATAATTGGTTCATGAACAACTACGTATCCAGTTCTAATAATTTATCTTTGTATAATTTATAGCAAAAATATACGAATGAATTACTAAGAGTAAAAGTACTCGAGCAGTAGGCAAGCAATCAGTTTTTAATTTTTTTACACTATTTCAATTGCGTCTTCAAAACGACAATTTGAAATAAGTAATATTATATTTGGTATCAATAAATGAAAAAATAATCCAAAAAATTATCCATCTCCAATACTTCATTATTGTTAGAAAAAAAAAATCCTTTTAATCCGACCCTTCAAGACTCGAGTGACTCACAAATTGCGAAATGTTCCGTTACGAATGTTATACCCTTAGCACACGCAGATACCGTAATATACCGGTTTCCTACGCAACTAGGCCTTTTGTCACTGGCGTTAAAACTCCACCCCTTCTTTTCAACTGCAACACACACCTTACGTGTTTTTGTCCTACACTCGTTGAGTCACAAGACCACTAAATATCGAGATCCTATTGGTGTTTCTACCCCTTCTCCAAAAACACAGGACATTATATCATTGTTCTATCCTTTGGTTCGGACCTTTGCATTTTTTACTTAAGTTATTGCGAATCTGCAACCTTCATCAGTAATATCTTCGTCGTCGTTCAAGTACCTTTGTTTGTCTCTTGGTTCTTCTTCGACAGTGCGCTAGTTTTATTGTTAAACTTGTATCATTTTTTGAACAATATTATATTCGGGCGCGTTTTGTTGGCCAATTTCCAATTGTGGTTCAAAGGCAAGTCGAGCACTCCAGTTCGTGTTGATTTTATTCGAATTTCTTGGACAATTCCATCTCAAATATCAAAAGTAAGTTTTTTATTCCATTTTATGTTGTGATAATTTTAATAATTTTAGTTTATTCATTTCAATTTATTTTGTTTGTGTTTTGGGGTTTACTTTTTTCTCTGGTTAAAAATCAATTTGGTCACTTTTTAAATTATAAATTGGTGTTTTTGTTTTTAAATTTTTATTATTTAACTGTTTTTTTTTTAATTATTTTTTTTATAATGAAATAATATTAATTGAATGGTTTTTTTTAATTAATTTTTTTTTATAAATTTTGGATTGAAATTCTATTTTTAAAAATCATTGCATTATTATAAAATTCAATTCGAACTGTAACGTTGTACAAAATTATATTTGGAAATTTTCATCGCAACAAGTGTACCAATCAGAAATTGGCTTAAATTATTAATAATAAAAATTAAAATTAAAAACAATTTGATATCAATTTTAAATTCATATTTGATTATTTCCAAACACTTTTTGATCGTTAATTTGAAATGATAATTCATAATCCGCTAGCTGATATTTTTATAATAGCATTAGATAAATTCTTAGTATATTATTCTACTTTCTGAGAATTTACATTTAAACAAATCAACAGTTGATTGATTCCCGCGTAACTTCCCATGTCTTATTGTTTGTTTTTTTATTTTGATATTGAAGTAGGTATTTATAAATCTGAATAAGAAAAGATGGAAAATGTAAACATAAATAAATAGGTAATTAGCATTGCTTTTAAAAATCTTTCGAGAATTTACAAATCAAATACAAAATTTATTAACACATTAATTTTTAATCAATTTATTTACACATGCAAAATCTAAATCAAAAATCACAGTAAAATAAAGAAAATTTTCCATAATTAATCATGTGCTCAGGAGGTCAACAATAATACACAGAGTCCAGTGAAAACTCGAGAAAATGACATTATGCCCAAATTTTCATTTTATTACATTATTTTCAGTAGTTAAGTCTTTCAGAATTTGTTACTAGTTACATTAAACAATGTACTTATTCTATTGTTTTAAGTTGACTAGTAAAAATTTTGAAGGGCTAGTTACTAAAAAAAATTTATGAGATGATAATTCGGACATAATGTCGTTTTCTTCACTTTTCAGAACTCAGTACATTAGGATGGGTCGTTTTTGACTTTTTTTTCGAAAATTGAAACGTAATTAGGCACAATATTTGTGGAGAAGGGTCAAAAGAACGTGATAAAAAATGTAGAAATTTCAAAAGGTTATTTAAAGCTATTTTTGAACGAGGACATCTCCTTTTAGGGTGGTATTAAATGCGCCAATTTTTAGCATATTCGTGTATTTAAAAAAAAATTGAGCGAAAAATTTAGAGAACTGGGAACTTGTCAAATAGGAAGAACTAGCCCATTTGAAGAAATTTCCAACGACTATATCATTCTCAATAGGAGTGTAAAAATTGGCTAATTTATTATAATATTGATAATCTTTCCTTTTTATAAATACCCTGCTCTCTAATTTTTTTTCGATTTTTCAACAATTTTTTTTTTGAAAATACGCGAATGTGCGAAAAAAATTTTAAGTTTTATATACCCCTATAAAGGATGTTTACATTCGAAAATCGTCTTGAAATGGTCCCTATGGGTAATACTAATCGTGCTAGAACTATTTAATAAAATTTTTTCCAATGTTTTTCAAATTTTGAACACTTCTACAGTTGGTTCGAAATTTTGTACAAGGGATAGGGAGCTGAAAGTTTTAGTACGTTCTTTTGACCACAATCCACAAACATTGTGCCCTATTCCGTTTCGACTTTCGAAAAAAATTCAAAACATCATTTTTACACTACTGATTACGTACATATGTGCATATATGTATCATTTCTTTCAGTGAGATGAAAAAATTTTTTAATAATCTCGAAATTATACACATGGATAAGATATGAAGTCAAAACCCATTACCCATTAAATATTGCAAATCGAATGATTCTTTTTCATTGTAATTGAGTTATCCTTCCATCGTGAATCTTTTTATTCACGCACCTTTATGATCTACCTGCATCATCACACTTTTCGTTTCATTATAGAACCCGAACCTTATTTATAAATAAACACAATTGACAGGTTTATTCTGATAAAATCTCGATATAAAATGTAAGGAATGAATGCGTTAGCGATAGTATTGTATTTATTGTACTATTTGTTCATATTACGCAATGGATATTTCAATTTCTGATATAAGCCTGACAAAAATGTGAAATATTCGGAAATAAATACCTGCGTAAATCTACCTACATGGCAAAATTTAGTCAGCCTTTTAAATAGGTAATACCAAGCTAATGCAATTATATTCGTGTTCGCTGAAAAACCTATACTTATTATCGTCTGCATAAATACGACGTATATATTACATACTACGCATGTAGATTAATTGTACCAAATTTGCTAATGACTTGACACCTGGCTTATCCTGATGTCTTCATAAGTACATACGACCGGTCGACTACTCGTATACTCTTTTTGGTGGCTGGCGCGACCTTTTTAAACAATGTTCAAAAGTAATTTATCTTATGTAATTTGAAGAAGTCAGCTTTTTATACGTATTCAAAAAATGGCAAATATTTTTACCTTTTGTTAAACGTATATCGCATGTAGTCTCGTTGATAGGCGACAGGAAATGGCTGTTTTGTCTGTAAAAATCATTTTATACGCAGGCACCATATATTTTCACAGGACTCGTGTAGTATAAATACTATAAATATGCATATTCCACAAGAACATCTACACATAAAGGTATACATTGGTCTGCGGTTTTATTCAGTCTCCAGGTACCCCAGTGAGCGTGGGTATCTCCTTAAAAATCCTTTGAGTACAAAATTCGCATTATTTTTTCGTTAAAGAAAAAACTACAACAATAGCTAGCTCACTATATGGTCAAGATTTTTTATTTGTATTTGAGCAATAAATTTAAATAAGTTCCTTTTTTTTCTCAACTCTTAAAAAATAGCAAGCTTTGACGGAACAAAAGATGTGAAAAGAAATTTATGATGATACGGAAAGTGAACGTAGTTACAGTGGATAAACGAGGCGCCCAATAATCACAATACGTGTTTTCATATCCTCAATTCTGAACAATAGAAAAACGAATCAACAGTTCTAAGAATATTCTCGTGATGAATTGCCCATCAAGAGCAAAGTGTTGCATTTGATGAGACAGTTAAAACTTACAGAGAGATATCAATTGTTTTGGTTATTCGGCTCCGTAAAATTGTTTGTATGGATTTTCAAGTTGAAACCCTCGAACACCTTCATTGTTCTTTACATGATTTAGAAAAATCGTTTTTTCAAAATATTTCTTTCTAATGAGAAAGTAATCATTTTACATTACATACGCTTCGCGAAAAAATTTTTTCATCGCTTACGTTGCATACCACCTCTCAAGGAAAAGTCACAATTCCGTACAAATTCTTATATGGGCCACTACAGAGAATGAATGAAAAATTTTTATATTCTGATATCTGCCAAAAAATTAGAGCACTTCCGCTACCATACCTTTCCAAGTTTTATACAGGAGACCCCCTCTGAGTTTCCTAATTTTCAATCTAAGAAACGTGGCGTTTTTTGTACTCGCACGTAATTTTAATTTTTAATCTGAAATGAATAAAAGCTCTACTTATTACGTAATACTAGTTATAAAATAAACATTTCAAAAAATTTCAAAAAATTCGTGGAAATGCGAAATACTCTCAATAACTATAGAAATTTTTTTCCAGTCTGCAGCTCAGAAAGGGGGTCCTACAAGCCTTACCGAAGTTTTCAAAGTTCATTTCAAGGTCATATTTAAGGTTTGAAAAAGCTGTAAAAAATTCATAACATTTTCCTTATATACTTTAATATTCATATCAAGTTTTAAAAATAATATATGATAAATTCGTGGAGAAAAAAAATCATGGTTCATCTCCCCCCCGGTGACGAGATAAAAAATCGCGAACACCCTTAAAAATCATCTTTTATTAGTCTTGTGAAAAATTTGAATTCTGAAACTTAAGGGCAAATTGTCCTCCTTACCGTGCTATGACCTCTGCATACAGAAATAAAAAATAACCGATCTGTTTGGTATCAATATGTTGTAATAGATCACAATTTTGTTTAAAAATCGAAACAATTAATTTCTTTTGAATTTTTTTCAAGTAATGAAGTAAAAATACGAAATTTCATTCTCTGCTGACATAATAACTGAAAATATTTTTTTAATTATTTACCTTAAAAAAATCAAAATATACAAAGAAAGTGTTCACAGTCACCTCAAAACTCTTCAAATAATTTTACGTAAATTTTGTGTCTTCGATTTTTTTTTTTGGAAGATTTTTTTCAAGACATTAACCTGTGGGCACTCGCAAATTACAGCAAAAATATTAAATTACGATAACTTGAGGAAAATAAAAATGAAATATTGCACACGCGTTTTTTTACTTTACCGGTAAAGTAGGGGGCTAGGGAGAAGTAGAGGATTTCTTTCTGGTACCTCCAAAAATATGATAATTTTCAAAATCTAAGGGCAATGCTAAATCATTTACTGTATCTTAATCGTACAGTTACCCTTTTCAAGTAATGAAAATATCCATAAAAACAGGTGCATTTTCACAAAATACAAACATAATTATATTCGATGATCGAATTAGGTAGGTACCTAATCTATCTATCTAGTACTTGGCCAAAATAACGTTAAAAAATTGAAATTTCTTTTTACAACCCGTCTTATCACCTATTCGCGAACTTTTCAAACTAAATCGAAACACTTACACAATATAAATGTTGAATGTATCGTAAAAACCATTCATTTTATCACGTGTTGAATGAAAAATCATTCTAGAAATATTCATCGATTAGCGTTGGCGCTTGGCAAAAATCGTATTTTTTGGCCGACTACTCGAATTGCTAGAATATTGGCCATTTGCCCTCTTGTAAAAAGCGCCTTTAACCTCTAATTTGTACGGGAAAAGAATGCAACATGATTTTAGCGAAGGTAACGTGACCCATAAAGGCGCCTCAACCAATGTTCGCCAGAACAGGTGAACGTACGGCTATTTACGGAACACCCGGTATTTTCGAAACAGACAAATAATATTTCTTTTTTTTTTTAATTTTTTTTCTCGAAAAATTGAAACGACGAGTGAAAACTAGGAGTAAAATTAATTTCGTACGAAAGATTAATTTTTATTTTTTCACGAACGACTGTGCTACACAAAAATATTCACTTATATTCAAAAGTGATGATTTATGTGCCTCAGCAATATGTACCTAGTTTGCAAACAAACACACTAGTACAGCAAATCATGCTTTAGTATTTTTCGCCTGCTTGTTAACCAATTGTAAAGTTACCATACCGTAGAGTTACATGTATTATATTAACCTCGTTTATAATTTTGTTTCAGATGCTTCCGTGCTGCACAGAAACAACGATCGCTTTGGATTTAAGCAAAACGTCAACATTCAAAGATGATTCGTACAACGATACGGTGTCTTGTAATCAGCTCATTTTAGACCTACGCCATGTACCTAAACTTGAACCGGAAATTATATACGATTCCGAATGCACTAGCTGGAGCGAAAACTCCAAAGAATCTTTAGCTATGAGCACAGCTTCTTCTTCTTCTTCTTCTCCTTCTTCTTCTCGATGCAATAGCGCCAATTCTAACGGATCTAACACCAATTCTACCCAATCCAGCAAATCTAGCAAATCTAGCAAACCTAGCAAACCCAAAAAACCCAAAAAACCCAGAAAAACCGGCGCCAAGGCTACCAAATCCACAGGCGGGAAAAAAACCAATAAAAAACGCGAGGCTAGCAAAAAAAAAGTAGTCGTCAAAGATGCAGTTTATTTCTTGAAACGTCAGAAGAACAATCTGGCCGCCAAAAAATCTAGAGATGCGAAACGAAAGCGCGAAGAACAAATAAGACATCAGCTCATCCTTTTGGAGGAAGAAAATCGTAGATTAAAAGCGCTGCTGCAAAGTTGCATGTGCGGAGCTTTTCGAAATGCAGCTGCTGCACTCTATATTCCAGCGCAATTTAATTATTCGGTCGCTTATCCAGAACAGCAGTACATTCCGGTGGCCAATAACAATTTACTAAGTTAACCAGTCTATTGGCACGAGTTCTCAACAATGGAATACCAGCCGTTTTGGATTTCCAGTCTAGAGTATTTTGTATTTTATTTATTCGAACGATACTGGTAATAATATTGTCTATCTCTGGAAACCTGTTGGCGCGATTGTGAGAACCGAATGAAAAATTTTATGTGCAATTTTGATACGCTGTGTAATGAAAAATTATTTTGGATGTCGATAAGACGGTGATTTAATTTAATATTATATTTTCAGACGAGTGTTTTCTTCATGTCTCGTAATATTTGTAAATATTTATTCGAATTCATCGCATGCTGAATTAGAATTTAATGAAAAGTTTGAAGTTATTTGTTTTATTTAAATTATTTCGAAATTTCTGCGTTTTTTTAAATGTATTTTAAATTTTTTATTCTAAAATGATAACGTACTGAGCAATAAAAACCTGTAAAAAATAATGTAAAATTCGACATTAGTTCAAAGCAGTTTATCTCAGACCTACCACTCAATAATTAGAATATTTTATTTTATTTTCAGAAAAAAAAACGTGACTCTATCCAAACTGATCTCATTTTTTTTACTATTTAATGCAGCTACATACCAAAACACTTATTCGGAATAATTTTATGCTTTTTTAAAACAAAATAACAAATCAACTTTTCAAATATTTAGCTGATATAAACAATGAATTTAGTCAATTTTGTAAATAGTTTTAAATGATTTATTGTGAGTCAATAATTGTTTTCACGCGAAAATATTATTTATTTTGCGTCAATTATGCCAAAAAGTACTGTAAAATGTTACTTTTTATAATATTCGCAATACATGATCATATTTCAAAAATCAGACTTTTTCATTTTTTTCTTCAACCATTGTACCTGTATACTTTGACAAAAAGAATGAATGAATGAATGAATGAATGAATGAAATATACATGAATGATATAACTTAGATAACATATCTTTCTATCTATCCCTCGAAGTGTAACCTAAAAACCTGAAATGATACGAGGCTCCCTACAGTATAAGCCTTTGTCACATTCCACATCCGGATTTCTTTATACATATACGAATAATCGTATTATAATGCGAAGTTTCCTAGAATTCACTTTGAAAGTAGGTAAGTACCATTTATTTATTTTTTTTCGCAACCGTTGATCATTTCTTCAAGATATAAAGGTGAAACAATAGTAATAAGTACAAAATAATATAGGTACATATACCTACATAATATTTCATCTAAAGTACGACGAACCGATGGTATCGGTGCAGGTAAATTTTGTTCTTTAATGAAAAGTAGTAAGAAAAATATTAAAAAGAAAAAAAAATTTTAATTCACAAAAATTAATATTTGCTATATCTTGAATTTAAAAAAAAAATACATAAATATAAATATTTTTTCATATTTTATTAGTTAATAAAATAGATTGAAGATAAAAAAAGGTTTAACTTATAAGGGAATCTGGTGGGTTGAAAACTTATATATTTCTGCACATTTAAATCATTAATCATCAAATTTTCTACATAACAACTTCGAAAAATATATATTTTTCTCGTGTGATAAAAAGAACTCAATTTTTTCTATCTTTTTGCCCTCTATATAACTGTTGCTTTCTTTATTTCTGAGAGTTAAGATCCAAAAAAGCAATGCTTTTTATACCGTACACTTTTTATTAAAAAAAAATTGAGTCTCATTTCACCACACAAAAACTGTGTACTGGGGCGTTTCAATTTCAGTTTTTTTTCCGAAGTTGGGCGAATGGGGGTGATGAAAAACAGTTGGGAAAATTATGTCAAATCAACGTCATAAAAGTTTGAAGTTTCAGACTTGACCCTTACACTAGCCCCTTCTGGTTTAAAGTTTCAAAATTTACATAAAAAATGAAAAAAAAACATAAGTTTTCTTTTTTTGATTTTTTTGGTATCAACGTGTCATAGCAAACCACATGAGGCCAAAAAAAGTATTCACGATTTTTTTTTGCTGTTCAGAGGTTCCAACATCTAGTATAGAAATGAAAAAAATTAATCATTTTAATTTCTTTCAAAATAATGAAGTAAAAATACTAAATCACATCGTTTTTGATGATGTAATGAACGAAAGTATTTATTTTTACTTTTTTATTTATAAAAAAAAATCAAAATGTTCCATTTTTTCAAATTTTAAACATAGTTTTAGAATCTCTGAAAAGTCAAAAGATCGCGAAAACTTTTCTTTGGTCCTATGTGATCTGCTATAACATGTTAATACAAAAAAATTTTTTTTTTATTTTTAATGTAAATTTTGGAATTTTAAATCAAAAGGGAGTAAAGCAAGGGTAAAATTTGAGACCCCAAATTTTTACTAGGTTCATTAGACGTTATTTTACAATGTTTTTTCATTACATACTTCCAACTCTTGAAAAAAAAAACGTAAAATTGAAACACTCTAATATTTATCACTCCTCCCCCCCATGAGGCATTTCTGATCACCTCACTGAATATACACATATGTTTATCTTTAGAAAAAATTATAATGTTTCTACACCTGAAATTCATAATGGCGAATACATAGGTTCTTTATTTTTTGGATGAGCTCACAAAAATCTTTCGAAAGGCCGACTAATCTCTCATAATTAATTGGAAAAATTTCTCAGTTGAGATTATTTTCTTGATGGATTTGTATTCTGATATTATAAACCTACGACTTGACTGCCAAAAAAAACTTAATAAATGGATGAACTTCAAGCCCGAGAAATGTGACCCTTAATGCAGAACTTTTTTGAATTTTCGAGCTTAAAACTAAAAATATCAACAGGCCCATTCTATGTCAAAAGGAATTCAAATTTGACCTCGGATCTTTCAAAATTAACGTTATTTTGGCCCTGATCCTTCACAGGGTGAGACATGGGAACGGTCCTTATAATTTTTGTACAATTGGCATTTTTCGGTAATGTGCTCAAGTTTTGAGACTCATTTTTCGAGATGGATTGAACATTGAGAATTTAAAAAAGATTTCAAATTAGTGGTCAAAATTTTAAAGACTCAAATCTAAACTTTGGGATAAAAATTCAATTTTTCATGGCGAGCACAAACGTTTAAGGCTACTACTTAAAAATTGAAAAAAAATACCAAACCAATCAATTTTCAAAATACGAGGAGGAAAATAAAAAAATAAATACATTTATGAATAAAGGAAAAAAAATTTTCATTATATATACAATAATTTATCAATTCGATAACGTACCAAAAATCCTCGAAAAAATATAATAAATATTAAAATGAATAATAAAAAATAAATAAAAATTAATTAATATTACTTTTATATTTAAAAACATAATTGTACAAAATTCGAAATTTATTCCAGAAGTTAATTCTGATTCACTTCCTAAAAAATCAAAAGGAACACGATTTAATTCAATTAAAATAACGGTCTTCAATTTTAATAAAAATTCGAACAAATCGATTTTAATAATTCAAAGTAGCTTTGAGTGCTCTCTGCTCCCTCTCCCGCCGACCATCTCCAAAAAAATAAAAAATCAGCAAGAAAAAAGTAAAAACAACTTATGATTCATCGGATTATCGTTTCCTACCAATTTGAAAGGGCTGAGTTCGATTATCGAAACTTGAAAGTTTTCTACATTTATGCTAATTTGTTTCTTGAAACTACGGAAAATGCACTTTTTGATAGTTAAAACAGACCATTTTTTCAAAATTTTACCCTTGCATATCATTCAATTCATTTTTACAAATTCAAACCCAAAAAATAATACACATAAAAAGTTTAAACAACTTCTGGTTACGTCACTGCGAGATACCACAATAGTACCGTCACAAAATGCACAAAAATGGAGGTCCACCCGATGGGAGTGTTGAAGGCGATCTTATGACTGGTCCTTTATTTAGAAAGAAAAAAAAATTTAACTGAGGAGGGGAGGAGAGGGTCTGTTTTGGATATTCAACGGGAAATGAGGTATTTCTTTGACATTTTTATCATAAGGTAAACAAAAAATTTACAGAGCTGTTCAAATCATTATTGTGTCTAGAAAAAAGGAAAATCCAAATAATAAGAAAAGAACTGAATTTGAAAAAAATTCTGGAAAGGGAAAAACGGAGGAGTGTTGGCCCATAGAGTAGAAGGGTAGTTTTGAAAATAACACTGCCGAAATCAACTATTTTGGTTATTTTGAACATCTTTCAAGATATAGATTTCACTTATATTACTTACATAAATGGAATTCTGGGTTCAGAAAGTTGAAGGGTGGTTCAGAAAAATGACTTCATTCCTAAATTATATAATTTAGTTACTTTGCACATCTGTGCAACAATAAGTTTTCTATAGTTACAGTAATTTTTTGACCTTATGGAAGCTCCGATGGCCTTTATTCAAAATTTTTATAATAACAAAAATTGTTCAGCACTCTTTGGGCTACAATTTAGGTTCAAGAAAATTAAAATACAATGATTACAACCAACTTATGGAATATGAGAAGACCGTATGGTTCCTATGAGGTTGACCGTAAAAAAAATGGTATTCCAGCCAGGTTTTTTACAATTTACGACTATACTATCAGTGAATACTCAAATCTAGCAATCTACTTAATTTTTACCATTTTTTTGAATTTTGACCAAGTTAAGGGTACTGTTTAGAGTGTTTTGAGTGATTGAATTAAAAAATTAAAGCGATATTGTGTCCTCGCCTCGGTGCGATGTAAATATACCATTCGCACTTGTCTCTTGCCGGACCTGAACTGAACTTGGAAGATTTCAAGAAAACATTAAATAATGAGGTAAGTAAATATACATTCTACGAGCATTATTAAAAATGATATAAATATTTCACCGCAATCGTCGAATTCAGTCGAGACTAAAAATTCAAATTAGTCAAGTAAATGTAAACATCATCAATCAAATTTAAAAAATCATCCAATACACATTCGAATTCTAGCTCGACCCTAAATAACTACGTGCCAAAAAAATGAAACTAATTTGCAAAAATTTTAGATAAAATCTCTAAGTACGAATAAACGTAAGACCTACAATGTTGATAATCCACGAAATGGTTCGTTAAAAACAAACAAAAAAATACCTAATAAAAAACGAAAATTATGCCAATTGTTTAAAAGGAAAAAATGACTTGGTACTAGGTACCTACCTACATCAAGTGTACATTTGAACGATATAAAAATATTAAGCATACGATAATAAACGCGCATAGTGGTAAAAGATGACCTTTTCATAATAGTCTATATTGTCAATAAAAGCACAGTTTACGGTTTCAAAAAACCATGCGATAATCTCGGTTAATTAAAATAATGTGAAAAAAAATTTCGAGTATCAACCTACTTAAAGGTCATTATTCAACTTGGCAAAAGACATACGTAAACGTTTAACTTGCGAAATTACAATTAAATTTTATTCTGCAAAATATGAAATTTAACCGAACATTCTAACATTAGAATTTTAATAATATTCGAAAAATGGTTCAGATTTTACATTTATTCTTGATATTTAATGGTCACAAAAGGTGCCTATAAATTACGTAAAAATTCAAAAGACTCGATTATTAATTTCTACATAAACTAGAAATTTTTTAAGACACAAGGGTAGCTAAAGTACACCCACAGATGATTTATCTACTAGATTAAAAAATTTCGTATTAATTAATGTCATTTTTATCAATCATAAATCGTAAAATTAATACCGGTATTCAACTTGATATTTGAACCAAAAATCAAGCATCACTTATTAATTTTCGGTTTTACAAAGTTCGAGAACCATTGTCAATCGTTGTAATTGTAGGTACTCCATATACAAACGATTACTCATTGTCGTTCATTCGCTCACCCAAATGTAAAAATAAATCACACATTCAACTTAAAAAAATTCACCGACACCTTTTTTTCTTTATTTCTCGAGTTATTTCGGTATTTTGGGTTCTTTTTTTTTTAGTCTATTTTAGCCGTAAAAAGTAATCATACGAGGACGCCATCTGGCGGCGTCGGGTCGCTTCGCATACATCTCATCGTTAATTATCGTCGTCTTTACCGCGTACATTTTAAAAACGATTCGCATTCTCGTTTTTACTTTCTCTGTAATCGGGCCGATTCCAGACTGTTTTTTTTTCTTCGTAGTTCGTCGTAATTTTAATTTAATTTTAATCGATTTTAAATCGCATACTTGTCCGATCATTCGTGTATAATTGTTATTGGCGTGCGATCGAGAAATTAATTCGATTTTGATATGAGTGAACCTATAGTATTCGAGTCTTTATCGGACAGAGTTTCGAAATTCAACGAAAAAGTAAACAAACACATTGAAAGTCAAACTTTGAATCCATTTTGGGGAAGTTTCAAACCAGGATCCAGGTCGCCTTCACCGAGGCCTTCATTTTCCAAAGATGAATACGGAAAGTAAGTATCGTATAAAGTTTTTCTAATCGCTTTTGCTTGGAATCAGGTGATAAGATTCCTCATATATGTATTTGTATTTATACCTTAAATATTTTTATTAACGGTGAATGGTAAATAACGGAAATTATCACAAAGTAATTATTCATAATTCATTTTTACCTTATCAAAAGAAAGAACAATCAATTTTTCATATCAGATCAGATAATGCACTTTCAATATGTATAGTACGATGAAGAAAATCCATCTATATTTGAAATTTAATACATCGAGTCAATTGAATACAGACTGTAAACATGCATAGCCTATGTTTGTGAAGACAAATAAATGAAAAATTTTTTAAATCAATTATCGCAACTCTCAAAAAGGTTGAGCCAGGCCAATCAAACCAGTCTTCATTTTGTGGGGAGAGGTATAGACCAAAAATCAATGATGGAAAAAAAATCGTACAAATTCTTTCGAATTTTAATGTATAATATGTTGATGAAATTTTTCAAAAGCAAAGCTCAGCCCAATTATTGTTTTTTTTTTTTTTTTTTTTGTTTTAAATTTTTAAAAAGAAAAGCCTAGCCCAATTTTTTTTTTTTTTTTTTTTTTTTTGGTTTGAAATTTCAATCGCAAGTAGAATAAAAAAAAGATTGTTTTATTTCATTTTAAACAATAGATGACGCCACATCGAATTGCAGTAGCCTTCCATAAAATCTCTCAATTAGGAATAGCTTTTTATCGTAAAGGAAACACGATAACTTTGACACGATTCAGCATAAAACGTGAACGAACCCTATAAATTACAAGTACCCAAGACCACGTTTCCATCAAATATGCATCACGATTTACGCGTAATTAGAGTTCATTTACATTAGAGATTCATTACCTTGTATATTACAACGAGCAAATGAGAGAAAAAAAAAGATTTCCTTGATTGAATACATTAATTTATCTAGAACTTGAGATTAGATCATAAAAAGTCGGAAAACATTCGAGGCACCCTATTTTTTTTCATATATCTATACAAAAAAATGAACTTGACGTATTTAAAACTTGAGATTAGATCATAAAAAGTTGGAAAACATCCTAAGCACCCTATTTCTTTTTAATATACCTATACAAAAAAAGAAACTTGACGGATTATTGAAAAGTTCATCTTCTACTTCAATTAGAATAACTGACAATCATTACTTCCTTCAAGAAATTCTCACTTACTAAAAAAAAAAAAAAACAAACTTTATGGTACGTTATTTCGAGTGCATCTATCTAAGGCAGACTGAATAACTTTTGATCGTAAATTAGGATGCAAAATTATGCGATATAAAACATCAGTAATAATTCCAAAAGCACACATACCTACTTACATACATATTAAATAGAAGGATTTTACCTAATCTACATTTTTTCATAATTTTAGCCAGAAATAAAATCAAATTATTCTGAAATTTTTCCTCGTTAGCAAATTTTGTAAATTATTCTATTCTTATTCCGCAAGTGGAAATACTTTATGACGTCATCCACTTTCATACTAGAAAGATATGTTTAAAGAAAGAGGTTTTCAAATGTAATAAAAAAAAGAAGTGATTTCTGATAAAAAAAAAAAAATAAAGAGACGTAATCATGAAAATTTTGAAATCAAATGAAAGCATGATTAAAAATGCAACACGAAGGGAAAGGCGAGAGAAAGTAATCAAAATATCGATTTAAATGATTTAAAAACGAACCAACGATCTGTACGTATTTCGGATTAAGATCTTTCAAAAGACGGTGATCTTGCTTTGTTGAGATATGAAAAAAATCTAATGAAAAGATCATTCTTCAGAATTAAACGTACAATTAAACGATACGAATTGAAAGCAGTACTATCTACTGATTTTCATTTTTTTTAAAATAAAGTGACGGTAAAAATAAAGCTTATAATATATTCAAATTAACCCCATCATTTATATCCGCCATAGTCGCCATTTTAAATTCCAAGCCCAATTCTCTTCAGTGTTATCACTGACCAATGCATGCAAGAAGGGTGCTTGCTTCTTACTATACATTTCACATTCACAGTTTAACCTCACCCTATCTGTAAATACGTACAAATATCCAACAAACTGTTCCCGCGGTCTACATACATACTCGTAATTTGAAAGACAAGCGATATAAATCAAAATTCGTAATCCTTTTATTTAACTTGTACCATATTTCCTGAAACAGTAAAATGGCGCATGTTGTCTGACATCTCTTGTCTTTTAGTTTAAATTATTTGAAACGCGATTTATATGTACTTGCATCTTGTGTATATAGCCTCATAGCATTGAACTCGGCCAGTTAGTTGAATGTACACTACACACAACACATACGTTTCCCTGTTTTAACACGTACAGTAGGTACATAATTCATTATTTTAATACCATTCTTACTTTCAGGCCAATTGCCGGCTCGTTGACAGAACAACGAGGTCGAAAAGCACATTCTCATATATGTCGTGAAATCTTGGAACTATGCGAAATAATTTACGATATGGGCCAATACCAAGCTAAATACAGAGAAAAAGACGACGACGAGGATGAGCCACAAGACGAAGATTCGCCAGTTATTGTCAGATTCGGAGATTTATTCCAGGTTAGCCCGATTTTCATGTATACTGTTATATTATACCGGCATTTTTCAAATATCTGTCAAATTGATAAGAAGAAAAATAAAAACCTTCCGACGAATAATTCCAGACGTATTTCCTCTCACTTTCTATCCGTCGCTTTAAAATTATTTCATCGAGTACGGCGGGTATCAGTAATGTTTTACCATTCTTGGAAAGTGGAAAATATCAAGGTTACCTATAAGAAAAAATTCCTTTTTTTTTTTTTTTTTTTTACTCGTAAATGAACCGTTAAATTAACGCGAAGAAAAACAATCCTTCAACATCAAACATCTATCATAGTAACAATTTACCCGTTCGCGATCCCAAAATAAATATTAGTGACCATGTAAAGATGCTTGTACAGAATACATCATGAAAGGGAACGATTCTCATTCATAATTTCATTACGTTTACGTTATTTACAAGACGCGCTATAAACGACGACAACGACGACGCCTGGTTCAGAGTAAATACCTTGTAGCGCCAACTTGGAGGTTATTTGGAACTGAAAGGAAAAAAAAATTCTTCGTTCGCAAATAAAGTTTTAAACACATATTAAAAGTATAATAATGAGTAAAAACTGAGTAAACTTTGACGTAACCGGAAGAGCGACAAACTCGTGAACGAAACTCTCGCCCACCAGTTCGATAAACGTCATTGATGTATTTTTGGATCAAATGAAATACGTTGTTCTAAAATTAAAATTTCTTATTCATTCAAGCGAAATTATACCATCTCTATATACGTATTTTTTTATGGTTCATATATTTTTTTTAAATTGTTTCAAGGTCGGATGTATTTCTGAATTTTGAGTACATCGCTTACGTGGAATGTTTCATCTTCAATAAGTCATTCTTAATGTACTAATAACGCAAATTTTTTAAGCCAATAAGCTAATAAACTGGTACATCTGTAACAAAAATGAAACGTTAACGAATGCACTGAAAATTACCTTAATAACGAGTTTAATACAAATATTTGTAAAAAAAAAAAAATTTAATTTACTTTCACGGTCTAAAAAATATTATCTAACATGTATCTACTTCCTATGAGAAAAAAGCTTTCTTAAAAATAGTTTTTAAAAGAATGCGAAATATTTCATACTTAGGTGTAGGCTTCCTGCCAAATTCTTCGCGATACATTTTTGGATACAATCCATCAACGTTACATACCATGAGTCTGCAAAAGTGTACAAATTATCTTGTAATGTACTTCAACTCGTTATACACCAGGATACTTTTGTTATAATGGTCGTTTCGCGTTAATTATATTTGAAACTTTGAATGAAAACTTTTTACAATGAGAAGAAATGATTAATTGGCGACAAGCGAATAACTATACAGAGTAAATTACTCGGACTAAAGAAAATTTGAAAGGTCAACTAGATCTTTCATTATCATCAACTTACCCGCATACTTATATATTCGTTGATCTTGGTTCTGGTTTAATCGAGAACCGTATAGATACATCGTAGAAATACTTACGAAGGTACTTTTCTCTCTTGACTTACACTTATACAGTATACGTAACACGATGAAAAAAAAATGGTAGCCAAAATTAAACAAATAATACACTGCAACGGTGCCTTGTGCACTTTCTTGAAAAAAAAAAAAAAATTAACACGGGCGGAAAAATACTTGAAATATTTCACACGTTAAACAAAGGTAATTATTATTTGGCCAAAAAGAATTACGCATCGCTGTTTTTTCGGCCGATTGCCAATACTGAAAAGATTCATCACTAAAATTTCATATCTAGAATCGGCGCACGTGTTTTCGAATTCGAAGTTGAACTGATGAGTTGTTTTTGTTTACAGAAAACGTAAATTTCTTCGATATGTTTTGAAAACGGGAAGCATTTCGATGATGAATAACAAACTATAAATCTTTTAGCGACTAGCCAATACATTGCATTCGTAGGTGCATAGTGGTCAACTTCAAGGGAATATAATAATTACGACTCTACGATAAGCTATAGAAGTAAAATAAAAATAAACACACGAAATAGGGAGATTATTTTCACTCAAATCATTCGCATTAGTACAGCATAATGAATGCATCAGCTGCGTGTCCAAAGCTTTTCGTCATTTGATGTCATTCATTTAACTAACTAGTAACCACCCTTTCGTCCTGCGATATCAAAAATTGATACCGTTGTATGCGTTAAATCAATATAGATGGTTTACACAACACAAATGAACACTGGACACTTATATGGATTCAGCCAAGTTCTTGAAATTATTTCACTCATCAGCAACAAAATGTTTACCAACTAGTGTTTACTGTTTACGCGCATAAATTAACATTGTAAGTTGCATTAAGATGATTACGTACCTTCCAACAAAATAAAATGCCTTCATTTAACCATAAGAACAACACGAACTATGTAGATGAATCAAACAATAAACATTTCAATTACGCAAAATGAATTTTGGAACAATATACGCTTACCTGGACAGCTAGATGTGGAACACACCACACCATAATAATAACAGCCTTATGCCATGTAAGTTCAGGTTAAAGAAAAACTCCGAAAACAAGAACCGATACCATCATATTCGTCGATTATTATTTCGTTACAATGGTAAATGAATATAACATACTCCACTTGATGGCCAAAAACGAACAGCATTTTTAAAAACACAAAATCAAAAGCTAACATTAATTGATCAAAAACACATGCACAAAAGAGAACGTTGATAAAAAGAATTTTTGATCAGTCACGTGATGATCTTGAAATATCAAAATATGGCGTCACGCTCACACAAAGGGAGAATGGAGAAGGGATACAATTTGCCAATATTTTTTTTTTTTTAAACGTTACATCTTTTATTGGAATATTTAAATAAAAGATACGATTTAACTGGGCATTCAATGAATTTCTTCATGTACTGTTAGCAGTAATGAAAATACAAAATTTTCTTCTGTCTGTTACAGATGTATACAAAAATCTCAGACAAGTGCGTTGGCTTGTTGATAGCAGCGAAAAAACGAAAACTCGTGTACTTTGAAGGAGAAATATTGTTTCAGGTAAGAATAAAGAAATGATATTTCACAAAGTATCAAATTTATTACATAAATTTTTTTTCCAAAAAAAAATGAAACAATCTACATGATAAATTTGACAATATAATGCTATAGATTCTAGCTTGTGCCATCACTATAGGTTATGGTCCATTTGATTAGAAATTCATTACTTCTCGCGTCCACTCGATTTATTTTTTTTGAATGGTTGAGATTCTGCATTGTCCGAATGATGGATTGGAGTGTCTTGTGAACGTTTGAGAACTATCACGTTTTTAGATTCTTTTTCAGAATCCGTCTTTGTCGATTTACTGAGTGACTTCTCCGTATCTTCTTGATACATCGGAAAACTTCGGATATCAGGGGGCGAATTTGTTTCGCGTTGGTCCATGTTTTTTAATTTAGAGTAAACTCGAAAACTGAATAGAGAAAACTGAACCAAAAAATACCTCGTGAAAATATCGTGTATACTTACGAAAGTCAGTTTATCATTGCTACGCAAAAAAAAAGAATAATTTATAAGCACTCGTTAGTAAATGCACTGCTACCAGTACCTACTATCATTGACTTACGCAGCTTGTTACTAGAAAATTAAGTTTCCTTTTCTCTTTATTGTAGAAAATATACAAGCTTATACGATACGGATCAATTTACACGTTGATGCGTTGAATATGTAATTATTCTACATTTACTTACCGAGTAATTATAAAGCTTAACACGATTATGTAGGCAATCAACAATGCTCGGATTAATTCATTAGTGTATTAACGTCTATCTTTTTGAAATTCATTTAATACTTGGAATTCAAGTACTTACTTAGTGTGTATAATTTACTTACAGCAGGATAAAATCTTAGTTTAATATCTATGCCTATATGATAATTATGAATCAACGAACCGTCTCTTACAATTATAAAAGGCTGGAGATACTAATTCACTTATTATGTAGGTATTATCTTTCTGAATAAATCCGAATTGAAACACATCGTCTTCGAAATTACTGATAGGTGCCTATTTTAAGAATTTACACGTCTATATTAAATTAATTATTTATTTTTGAAAAATACTCAACTCTCTCAGAATCAGAATCGTACAGTTTATTTATTTTTTTGAACACCTATCATAACGCATAGATTTAAATAGATTCTGTATGCTTTCACTGTTGATTCAACTTTCTCTGAAAGTTTTCGCATTTCGGTATGATTCTCATGCATTATGCTTGTCTCATACAATATATATTTAGCTACTTTATTGTGAGAAATAAAATAAACATAATTTTTATGCGTAATACTCACGTAATATTATTATTTAAATACCGGTAGTAGAAATTAAAAAAAAAATGTGAAACGACGTTAATAAGTTAATAATTATTGCAGAGACGTGACGACGACGT
Organism: Ferrisia virgata; assembly: GCA_900060175.1. Taxonomy (NCBI): domain Eukaryota; kingdom Metazoa; phylum Arthropoda; class Insecta; order Hemiptera; family Pseudococcidae; genus Ferrisia; species Ferrisia virgata. The sequence continues at coordinate 12,142 of FIZR01010227.1, read as the reverse complement.
TTTAATCGCTTTAATGAAACCGATTGAAGAAATCCGAGCAATTTTACAACAAGAAGCTCCTGACTTGATCCCTCACAATACGGCTGAAAATGAACAGATAAATTCGTGACGATTTTGTTTACAATGAAAATTTACATATCACAGGAGTTTATACGGTAATGAGAATGTTCCGGATACCAACTTGAGAGGCAATATGTGTAAATGTGTTCTTAGGATGTTTTAAAATTCAAACATGTCTTGTATAAGGCCCGTTCAATCTCGGAAACGTTTTTTTCAATTCCCTTGAATGCTTTTACTGTTTTTGTATAGTTTTTCTTTATGTTTCGCTTTAGTTAATAAGATGATTCGATCATACATTTCCATTGTTAGTAGATTAAATTTTTTCAGTTATGTTTGAGAATTTTTTTCAATTAAATTAATTTCATAGCACGTTGTTTTGATTATTTCTTGAGCAACGAAATAATGAATGATGAGCTGAATGATTTTTCTAGTGTTGAATATATATGTGATTTATCATTCAGTATTGTTAAATACGCTGCCTATCCTATATTCGATAGGAGTTGAATTTGTGGATTACTAAGAACAAAAAGTTGTTTATTACCTTTTTATCGTGTGATTTCAAGATTATGTACCCATTATATTCGCAATTTCTAATCGTTATGACTATGTTCTGGGTATCAAAAATAACGGAGGAATTTATTTTGCCGACGGTTCCATATTTATTGGATAAAATATTTTGAAATAAAATTATTTATTGCAGACATTTAAAATATTTTGAAAACTTTTTTATTTATTTCAAAGACATGAGATTTATGGGTGTAAATTTTGGATAATTTTGAACAAACTTAGTGATAAGCGGAGATTAATTTCAATTCTTGATCTTTGTTTTTTTAAATGAATAAAATGAATTTTCAATATTTTTCAAAAGTTAGCAATAGACAATACAGCTAAAATCAATTTTCATTCATAAGACGCCCAGAGTACCTATAACCATAAAAATGAAAAATTACTTTTTAATACATTTCCAACATTGTTTTTAAACATCAGCCAAATAGTAATAATGTAGAGAAAGGGGCAATAAAAAAATTGAAAGTACACTGTACTTCTCCTTTATTGAGTAAAAATTACGTAAGTACAAATGTTAAGCATATACAGTCGATAAATATATAAAACACAAACACTTCTTAGAAAATAAGCAAAAATAAATATCACATTAAATAAATTCAGGCACAGACGAATTTAAGTAATTGTTTTTTTTTTTCAAATACTGTTCGAACGTACACCTTGGAATTTTTTAAAAAACATAAACTTGGTACAGCAGTAATTTTTTACCGATGTGCATCACTTAATCTAACCTATAGTAAAACATTCAATACCTTTGAGTTTCGTGAAAACTCAAAGTAACATAAAATTGACCATAATATTTAGCGTTGTGCTATCAAAGCTTCTATTTTTGAACATGATGTTCTAACATACAGACTAGTTAAACTTTTAATAAACTTATTCGTAAAATACTCAACTTAAACGTAAACTGAAACAGATCATGTAATGATAAATAAATAAAAAAGAAACATAACGAAAACATTAAAACAGCACTAATAAAGTTCAAGATTTTCTCGGTGGAGGAGGAGGTGGTGGAGCTAAAAATGGAGGAGGACTAATATTATAATTCAAAGTTGTAAATTTACGTTCTTTCGCCGGCATATTTTCATAAATTTGTTTCGGAATGTTATCAGGTGGTCTGAAATGTACATCAATTATCCGGTCAACATTCTCGTTGATACGATTATCATTATGAATCATCAGGTAATAAAAATATTACTGAAGATACATACCTAGGGAAAAAAACATCGGTAGGAGATTTCGTAGTTTTTTCGCGAGTTGACGATGGTAAATTTAATGCCATTGCTGGCAATGATAACGCTGAACTGGATAATGTCAAATTAACCGAACGTTCGCCACAATCGTTTGCTGTACTTAAAGGTGACAACACTTCGTTAGTATATCGTATATTTGTATACTCTCTGCCGAATTGTTTACTTTCCTGTATAAATCACAAAACATAGAATATAATTACTTTTTCGTTTAAAATAGTAAAACTAAACGAAGAAAGAAAATTATCAAACTAACAAGATCAGCTTGCATGCGCTGAGATACTGTTTGAATATATTGTTGAACTGCTAAATATACAAATTGGTATTGGGCTTCAGTTTGCACCATACCGGATCTTTGGCAACGAACCATTTGAATTGTTCTTTGTATATCTATCTCACAATTTAAACCTAAATCGAAGAACAGAACAGAACCGAACGTTGAAAATCATCTTTTGCAAATACAATAAATTATCTACAATTACGTGGGCCTACTTCCATTAAATACGTACCATATTTTTTAATTTGATTAATAATCATATCGATCACAATGAAGGTTCCGGTGCGGCCAATACCGGCACTACAATGCACTATAATCGGACCGACTTTATCTAACTCGTCGTGACGTTTATTTACGTCGTGAAGAAAATTTAAAACACACCCGGGATCCGATGGAACGCCATGATCCGGCCAAGCCTGTACGGAAAAAAAATGTTGTAATTGATAGATTTCGTGAATGAACAAATTACACACCTATACTTTGGATTTAGTTTTCAGTCGACTTATCAAATAGCTTTGAATATATATTTTACGGAGATATATATATATATATATACACTTATATGCCAAATATTCTATTCTATTGTTTAAAAGCATATGCTATTCTGTCTCTATTGCTGCATTCACGACATTTACCTGGAAATGATAATGGAATATTTTTCGTTCTTCGCCATCGCAAGTGATCGTAAACTCACGCAAAGTATAATCGGTATTCACAACTTCTGAAATGCTACGTACGGTAACTTTACCATGTTCGGCAGATTCACCAACTTCTGGCCAATATCGTTCACATTTCGACTAATAAAAAAAAATAAATTGATAAGAAATTGTACAAACAAAAATGTTTACCGCGTTAGACTGAAATTTAATTTTTTCTAATCGTTTTACCTTTCCTCGTTCTACTTCTTTTGTAGTCATGACTATGATTCTGGAATTCTCCTGCCAAACCATGTTCCAAAAATCTTTTCTAGTTGAAGGAAGACAGCCTTGGGTAGCGATATAAAGACGCTCTTTACCTTCTGTTCCGGCTTTTATATCTTCTTCTCCCTGGAAAAAATGATTCGTTTAGAAATTTAAACACGAATTTTAAGCGTGATTTTCTACACGCTCAGATTAATATTTACCTTAATTAAATTAGCGTTTATATAATCTGATCCTGGTTCGTTGGGATCGGCGCCTTTTAATTTAATTCGCGTATGATCGACTGAAATAGAAAAACCATATTTTTTATTTATATTGTACACCTATCACAGAGAAAAAGAAACCGGAAACAGCAAAAAATTCTGTACGAAAGAAGTAATTATTTTTCTGTTCGAGTTAATTTTTTTCCAACTGAAATATGTATTTTATACAATGATTAATAGTAAGTATGTTTGGGGTTTTCTTCATCTTTGGGTCAATTTTAAAATCAAAACAACCGTTTCTAATATGAATGTAACATATGCACAAAAAAAAAATTTAGCATGATTTCCTTCGAGAAAACATAGCTTTGGTTAATTGGTAATCTATCAATGTATGACAGAAAAAGAAGGAAATCCTAATATGTACATAACTCCATTGCTCATTCCATGTAAAAATAACCCAAATTTTGCCTTAAAGTTTCCAATTTTACTCAAAATTTATTCGCAAGTTTCTGTCAGTATTGTTCGACCGTTATGTCATGGCTTCATGGCAAGTTTGGATTTGTGTAAAAATAGCAAAACTCAGGAAATTTTCATGCAGGATTTCTCAAATTTAATTCTCATAAGTAATAACGGTAACGGAACTAAACAAATAACTGGGGTTTCAAAAACGGAAATTTTTTGGTTTTTGGTTTTGGTTTTTACGATTTCATTTTCATTTTTGCTGTTTTCGTTTTTTAAAAACATTTTTTTTTTCGTTTTTGATTTTTTTAAAAGTAAAAATACGAATATGTAGTAACCAAATATAACGATAAAAATTTTAAAAATTCGTCAAAAGAGTTTTTAAATGATTTTCTTTGTAAATTGGAATAATGAATAAAAAAAATGAAAGCCATTATTTATTTAATCTCAAGCGAAAAAAAACAAGACAGATCCATTTTTAATATCAATTAACAAAAAAAAAAGTTTAAAAACATAGTTTGTTCATTTTCCAGTTCTTTTGATGAATTTTTCAAATTTTCATCGTTATATTTAATTGCTATGCATTCACACTTTTACTTTCAAAAAAAAAAAAAAAAAAAAAAAAAAAAAAAAAAATTGCTATGCATTCACACTTTTACTTTCAAAAAAAAAAAAAAAAAAAAAAATGAAAAATGAAAAAAAATTTGGGTTGTTTTTGCTTGTCACTATTTTACTAATTCAGTTTTTGGTTTTATTAGCTTTTAAAAATGATAAAAAATAACGTGTTTTTTTATTTTTATTCATATTACGTTTTTGAAACGGAATGGAACGTAATACAACGGAACGAATTGCTTTTGTTAGCCTTCTGTTATTTTACATTTTTTTTGATAAAATTTGTCAGAATGACCTGTTTATTTCTTCAAGAACCATTTTCTTTTGAAAATGTTCGTTGAAAGAACAGTCGAGGTTTATAAAATTGAAATTTACATTGAAAATTTAAATATTTCCATTTGAAATTCAATTTTGAATTGATCAAAAATTGAAAAATTCAGTTACATATTTATTGTTTAAAAATTTTAAGTCAAAATTGAAATTATTTATTTATTTATTCAAAATTTAATGATTTGAAACTTCTATTAAATTATCAAGTTTGAGAATTGAAAAACAAAAAGCTTTCGGTTTTGAAAATTTTAATTTTTTACATTTTAATTAAAAATTAAAATAATTTGCCCAAGGTTTATTTTTTTGAAAATATAAATTTAGATCAATTAAAATTGTAAATGAATATCTCACATAATTCTTTGTTTCAGAAGCCAAAACGGAATGAAAAATGCATAAAAACAAACTCAACTGTTAAACGTAGCATTACTTAAGAGGAAAGGAGTTGAAAAGAGGAAAAAATAAATAAAAAAAAGTTGTAATTGCTGAATTTCGAGCAAAAAAAGAAATGGTAAAGAATGGAGCAGAATGGAACGGAACGAAACAGAACAACTGAAGAGGGAACAGAACATAATCAAAACTTGAACGGAATGTTTCAGAAACGGATATCGGAACGGAACACATTTCGTTATTATAGCCCTGCTGATAACTAAGATGAATTAACCATTCGTATTACCAAATAATTTATTATCACTTTCGTTTGTTAATAAAAAAAAATTCCATGCTTTTTAAGAATCATTAAAAAAGGGTGAGGTTTGCTATTTTCACTCAAACCTTGACCAGCTACGCTAGTCTAATTCTTGTGGTAAAACACAAATTATACATATTTTTTTCATCAGATACATTTTTCAACAAAAATATTATTCGAGATAATACTGGAGAACGAAACAAAAAAAAAAACAAAAAAATACTCACAAGGTAATATATTCTTGTATCTATTTTTATTCCTATTTTCCGGCTTTTGACCCTCTTTTCGAGCATATAAGTGCTTGCTTTCTTGTTCTTGTAACGTCTCGAATTCTTCCCAAAATCCAGCTTTACCAGACGTTTGACCACCATTATCTTTCTGCAAAAACGCGACCATAAAAAAATCAAAATTTGTATCAGGTTAAAACGCAATATTACGTTGGAAAAAACCTTACCACGTGTAAACAAAACGCACTATACCTTTTAATATAATTATATACGTACATATTAAGAATATACACGAAACACGATAACCTTTTTTTTTTTTTTTTTTTTTTCAAATATAACTACACGTTTGTACGTTTAGTCGTTCGAATAAATCATACGAAAATAAACCAAACGCGAAGATATAATAAAAAAGAAATGCAAATCTGAGGTAAATCATTTCCATAGATGGGAAAAACACATTAAAGAAAATTCACTTCGATATTAATTAAGTAGGTAGCGTTCGGAACGGTAACGACGTTAATAAAAATAAAATGAAAACAAATCGAAAGAAAGAAGTCTTGTAAAAACATACGATATTAAAAAAAAAAAAAAAAAAACCTATATCAATTCCATTTATCGACGATTTCACACCAAATGTCGAGCATACGATACGATATTTTTGTAAAAGCAAAGCCACGATTTCGATGAAATAAAATTTTTCACTAACTTGTAATTGTTTAACTCGAAAGTCGATACCGAAAGCATTTATTCTGGTAGCGTTGAACGGCTGCTTCAAATGAACCACTGTACCGCTTGTCTCTACCATTGGATTTTGTCTGTAGTGTTCGATTAATTCGGTTAAACTGTCGAATTTATCACCTCCTCCGACGTCGTATTTATTATCCTATAGAAGGATAAAACAAAACAAATAACCATTATTAATAACAGATATAATTTTTTGACAACTTGATTTGAAAACATTACAAAAGACGAGGGTATCTTACTATGGAGCGTATCTTCACATGGGTAACTCTATCATCAGTACGGACGGACAATACATAATCTCCCGGTTTACTTTGCGATTCACGCACCAAAAAACTACCATTTTTTCCTTTTTCTAAAATCAATTTCTCGGCTTCTTTACCAGATAAATGACCGTGAAACCATCTGCGTATTGGAAAAAATAAAAATATAATCGTAATTATTATAAGCTCGTTAATTATTTTGAAAATAATAATAAAATCATTAAATCGTACGAAATATTTTTAATAATAAAAGTAATGACGCGATTTAAACGAATTATCGCTTTCAATGACTCGTTCTATGGTATACTCAGGTATATCTAATCCTGTTGATCAATTTAATCTGTTCATTTGCGTAGAATTTTGCGAGCCTAATCAAATAAAAATTATTTTCACCGTTCAAAGTATCAGCGAGCATAATGAAAATTAACATTGTATTGTTTTGAAATAGCCAAATCGTCGTGTAATAATCGATGTTCAATTATAAAATGATAAACATATCGTTGAAAAGCGAAAAAAAAAAATCGTACAGGTACAAACGAGTTGACGACCTTCTAAACTTAAATAGAAAAATTAATTAGATACCTATAAACAAAAAAAAAAAAAATTAATTTACGTAAACCATTGAATTAAACAAAGATAGGTACACGGTACACGAGAGCACCACCTATATGGAGTAGAAGAAACCACGTGTCAAACTTAATTGGATAATTCAGTATGTTTTCAAAATAATATAATAACGTATGATTGTATTTAGCGCACAAAAGTACCTATGTAATATGTACGTAGATAGATGTACATGACGTATTCATTTAATAGGCAACGATCCGTTCTAGGTACATCAGAGAGAGACAAATGACAAAAATATTTTTTTCCTTTTTTTCAGCAGCACGTCATTCGTACATGGTATTTATGGTACACAGATACACAACAGATGCTTGAATGAAAACTTACATTTTCATGAAAATTCAAGGTTAATTAAAATAATGATAGTTATTTCGGTTATAGAAATACTATTTGTGATGCAATATCAATTAGAAACATTTTAATTTAAGATTTTGCTTGATTTTGTCAATGTGGTGTAATTTTTACACACCCATATTTAATTGATGATTATAAGATGAATTCTAAATACGATTGTTAACCCATAAATTATCATAGTTTGGTGATTCAGCTTGGTTGGGTCGAAGGGCAGGTACAGAAATTTGAGGACCCGATGTAAACTTGATTCGATGGGATCCTGGGATCCTCTTCTCTGAGCCTTTTGATCATACAGTGAATGGTCGAAATTAGATTCGTCACTTTTAATATTTATCTCTTCTTATATAATGTAAGCAGTGGCGTAGCCAGAAATTCCTCAAAAGGAGGTGGCTTCACACTTTTTCTACGTGCTATGTGGGAACGTGAGGACAGGTCTAAGTAGTTTGATTTTCTATATAATATTGCCTGTGAAAATCAGGCTATTGTAGACTATTGACAAACAGCGAATGAAAGGGGAGGGGAGTACCAATGAAATTTTTTGGCCGTGTTAGATTTTAATACTTTTTATTATTTTTCCCCAACAAAACTAAAAGTAATTTTCTCAGCTCAAAATCGATGAAATTCGAGCAGTAGGCGTGGATTGAATGTACGGCGGATGGGGAGGGGGATATTAACAAAATCCGTTTCGTTGTCCTAAAAGATCATTACGACCATTTTTGGGTACATCAGATATTTATTTTTATATATTTGTTTATTTATTTTTTCCTCCTAAAATTGAATATCATTTGCTCAGCTCAATAACGACCAAAATCGATGAAATTTGCAAAATTGGCTTAGATTGGCGGCGAATTTAATATGCTGGAGTGGAGTTAGCTTCGGGTCAAAATTCAGCTGCGTCCAAATGGGTGGTGGGGGGGGGGGGGGGAGAGTGCTATGGAGTTAAACTCGCAAATATTGTTCATTTTTGAGCCGATCAATAGACAATACAAATTTTTATAACATATCCAATAACTAGCCCCCTAGGTTAATTAGGAGGGAAGATGCGAGGGTTTTTTTGCTTTCTAGTTTTTGAACAATTGCAATACATGAAGTTACGCATTAAGGAATTTAAAAAAAAATACACGCAATGCATTTTCTTTGACTAAATATGAAGACTACTTAAGACTTACATGACGTGTCAGACGCTCCATATATTAAAATTAATTCGACACTTCGTAAAAAATTTTTAGATGATATTTAGATGCCACTAAAATGTAAGTTTCATCATTCACCCATCCCCACTACTCCACAAATGATACGAATATGATCAGCAGTGATGCTGAAGAGAGATCAACCGCATTATACGAGCAAATCAATGAAAATGACCAATTAGCTAATTACGATTTATAACAAACTGAAATTTAATGAAGCAACATTTGTATAGATTTACTTTTTCAACCATCTGCCGAGAACTTAATTTTTTTATGCCACTTTGCAGAGTGAAAGACTTATTTTTTTCTTTCCCTCGTGTCATAACTTTTAATTCTCTAATGATGATGAAACCAACCTCCAAAAAGTGAAATCCCAACCACTAACATATACCACCTCTAATTCAATAAGCATTCGCTTCAATTGAAATTCAAATTCCGACATACAAAACGAAAAATTACTATAATGCTCTGAATGGCTTTTATAAGAACTTCATATTACAAATACTTGTATATAATAGGAGTAAAAAAATAAAAAAAAAAATTACAAAACAAATGTTGCATATTTTTTCCTTAGTCTTCTCTTCGTAAGGAAAAAAATAGCCTCTAGTTAAAACAAATAAACACATTTTAACAAACATGAAAAGACTCGTATAAACATAAAACTTCGAATAATAAATCATATACTGGAAATTGATCAGCTTATTGAACCTGTATGTTCAATGTTCAAACAGCCATTGTACGTTTAATGAAATTCTACAATACGTTGAAATCGATTTAAATTATAACAACGAGATCTGGTAAGAATAGATATTCCATCGATCAATCGAAGTCTCATTTTTTTTTTCTATATACTACCACCTTGCAATAACACCACATATGTATATTTCAACATCGTCAACCATAATTTAAATAGATGGGATATTTTTGAAACACAACTATGGTAAAGGCCATTGAATAATTTGACTAGTCTTAATTTTCCAGTTTGTCACGTAGCAATACCAAAATTCATGAACATCTCTTTGATATCATCTGCATCGTTACACTCGAGAGATGACATGTCAAACACTGTCATTTTATGGCGAACATTGTTACTCAAACTTTTATAAATCGATTGAACATCATCTAAAAAGTCTTCAACTGAGATACCATACTTCGAAATCCTTCGGCAAAATACCATGATGCAGAAATGCTCCCTAAATGTTTTTTTGAAAATTTTTTCCAAAATTGGAATATTTACGTTTTTTACGATTTTCATGAAAGGTCGGTTGTAAGGATATTTTTTTGAGAGAAACGCCCACTTGAAATGGATCCAGGATATCAACTTTAGATGATTAATTGTAATTTTTCAATTTTATCCCCTCATAGACGATTTTTCAGAGGTGCTTTAAGAAGGGTTTTTTCGTGTTTTTCAAGAGTTATTTCACATTAGTGAAATTTTTTTTTTTTGTAAATTCTTAGATAAACAGACCGAGTACACTAATTTTGCTCCATTCAAGATCTGTTTTCTCCACTTTTGCCTTTTTCAGGAGGTTTTAATTGGCAGTCCAGCATATAAAAATACACTATAAATAGTTCAAATGATAGAAAAAAATGAAAAAAATGTCTTCGAGAGTCTAAAATACTTGAAATGTGTCTTTTGTGATGAAATTGTTTTTGAAAAATCATTTTCTCAATTTTTAACAGATTTATTTTGAAATACATGAAAAAAAGACCATTTTTGAATGACCCTGGAAAATAAAATTAAATATTGTGCTTAATCATCAAAACTTGATGATTTACGTCCATTTCCCTGGGAGGGGGGGGGGGGGTCACCCAAAAAAATTTCCCTGATGCTTTTTCAGAAAATCGTAGAAAAATGCAAAAAGTGACATTTCTTGAAAGCCAATGAAAAGTGGAGTAATGATGAGAACTTGTAGCTAATGATCATTCTGAGTTCAAATACGTATAGAGTAATTCCATTCCTAGAAAAAATTTTCAAACCATTTTTTATTCGATTTTTTGAAAATTTTTTAGACTTTTGCAATTCCAAAATTGAGTTAGGAAACTGCAGTTTTCCAAAAAAGGCAAAATTCGGCCCATCTTAATCTGCTCTACACGAATACCACGCTGATACATAAAAGGCAGGGGCTTTCAGTACAAGGGTTGAAAATTTTAGGTTTACACTAGAGTGGATCTTTTTTTACGAATCTTGGATTATCGACAGCGGCTTGTGCTCAATAGTTCCCAAATTACCTGAAAGTAACGTAGTAAAAATTTTACCTCTCCCCCTCACCAGTTCGTATTACCCTTCCAAGTGAAGTTTTGTAACTCGAGCTTAAATTATCAACAACTGAAGAAAAAAATCGAATAATCAACAATGGAGAATTTTCATCTACATCGCGTTTTTGAAAAGCACTAGAATAGGTTATGTAATTTTTGTTTTTTTTTTCAAAATATTTCAAATTAAGTCGAAAAAAATTTTAATTGAAATGGGTCTATCACTGTTATTTCCATTCGTCTAAACCATTTTCAGCGATTTTTTTCTCCTTTACTTTTCCAGTGGACAATAATTCTTGAACTTGATTATCTGAATAGAATTGGTACCTAATTTTTGGCATTGTTACGCTTGTGAAAATCTGATGGTAGCTCTGCATTAAAACAACTCAACTGAGGTCAAATAGTGAATCTGACTCCATTATCGTATTCAGGGGGGTTGATTTATACGAAAACATCACCAATATCACCAACCTAGATATTGTCCCAAATTTGTGAGGAGGGGTGCCCCTGGGCCCCAAAACGGGTTCGGAAATTTCGTTGCGACTTTCCCACGCTTTTTTACCGACAAGTATAGTAATTATACAAAATTTCAAAACTCTTTCGTTATAAATTGTTGTTTGGTATTAATATGGAAGTTGTCCCCCTTCTTAAAACTGACGTTTTTGAACAAAATTGCAATTTTTTCTTACGTTGAAAGTGGGTCAAAATATTAGGATGGAGTGTTATTCGAGACTAATTCAGGCACGCTGAGTACGAATCCGGCGTTTATTCTTCATTCAAACCTTTCGTTTGCATTTTGACCCTCCCCCCCACGTGCCCATGCCCACAATTCGGAAATTATTTCCCTTAGCTAAAATTTTAGCGACGATATCTGATAGAAAATTTTACGTTGAACAACTTTACTTCTATTCATTTTCAGCGTATTAGCCATTATTTCCGAGGAAAACGCTTTTTTGAGTTTTTGAAAACGACCCAAATCTTTAAAAAAAATTCTAAAAATTTTAGATATTAAAACACATGCTTTGGCGAAAAAAAAAATTATATGCCTCCCTAGAGTCCGTAGCTGCAGCAATTTGAAGTTTTCTTTTGTCAATGTCTCCCCCCCCCCCCCTTGGGGAGAAAATTTG
>FIZR01010225.1:0-11141 GCA_900060175.1 Ferrisia virgata | reverse complement strand
ATGCTAAACGAGAACACTTTTTCCGAGTTTCTTCAAACTCAAATAATGTTGATCTTCAACCAAATCATATGCATAGGAGTCGAGTAATAAATTTTCAATTAATTTGAAACACGAAAAAAAATCAAGAAATATCATACTTCCTGTACATGCCCCCCTCCCCTGCGAAAACCATGCTTCCTGACAACATCATGCCTATGTCACCTGAAAAGGGGTACAATCAACTACCCCTGGTGAAAATTTCAGCAAAATCGTATGCATAATAGGAGTCCAGTAATAAATTTTCAATTAATTTAAAATACAAGTATTTAGGCTGAAATGACAAGTTTAAATACCTTTCCCCCTCTCTCAGGAGAATCATGCTTCCTGACAACATCACGCCTATGCCATGTGAAGGGATGGTCCAACAAATATCCCTGGTGAAAATTTCGGGCAAATCGTATGCATAGGAGTCGAGTAATAAATATTTAATTAATTTGAAACACAAGATGTAATCAAGAAATATTACATTTGTTGAACACCTGTCCCTCCTCCTACTCCAAAGTCATACTTCCTGACAACACGATGCCTATTCCATGTGATATGGGGTACAATCGACTGCCCTCGGTGAAAATTTCAGCCAAATTGTATGCATTGAAGTCAAGTGACAATTTTTTTTTACACTGTAGATGTGAAAAATTTCTGAAGAAACGTGAGTTGCAAAATACTTTTCTCTGTCAAAGAGTAAGAAATTTATGTAGAATAAAAATTGTAAGTGATTCTCAGGCCTTTTCAACTACATCCTCGCTTTTTAATTTGATGATGGTCAATTTCATTTTCTAACACCATTTTTTCTTTCACAAAATTTAAATATTCCCTTATTTTACTTAATTTATTACTCGATTCCTATGCATACGATTTTGCTGAAATTTTTACCAGTGGTAGACGATTGTACCCCCTTCCACGTGGCATAGGCGTGATGTTGTCAGGAAGTATGGTTTTTCAAGGGAGGGGGACATATAGAGTGAGTATGATATTTCTTGATTTTTTTCGTGTTTCAAATTAATTAAAAATTTATTACTCGACTCCTATGCATACGATTTGGCTGAAATTTTCATCAGGGGTGATCGATGGACCACCCTTTCACGTGGCATAGGCGTGATGTTGTTAGGAAGCATGAATCTGATTGAAGAGGCATGCGTTTGTTCGCTATGCCATGTGACTTCTTTTTTTCCTGAAGCTTTTCTTCTGATATGGCTCACATGCATCAAAATATTATATCCCGCTTATAAATACCTTTATTTACCTTCTTTGTACCCGATTATTTCAAATTCACAAAATGATGAAAAAGATTGCTCAGTTTTGCTCATTATTGTAAATTTTTGAAAGTTTTAATTTTAATTTTCCAAAATTAATTTTAACTTTGCCAGCATAACTTCGCCAGCATATATAATTTCAACATTCATTCAAAACGCCTTCAAAACAATGGATATACAACCTATCAGACAAATGTGGAAACAATAAAACAACTGCCAATAAAGTTGCTACATGGGATACTATTAAGGCATTGTATGTTGAAAAGCAGAAAACTATCCACATACTACAAGATTAATCAAAACCATTCAAAACTCAATACACTGTGTGTACATACGACAGACATAGGTGATACTTGGCATTCTAACTACTTTGCGGTCGCTGACCAATTATCATATCTGCAAAAAAAAAAATATATAACCGGATCATTATACGCAAGTACCTACCTACCTACCTTCTCTACGTCTCTGTTTTCCACTTTTCCTATTATTGAGCAACATCAGTACAACGTAAACGTAGCGAGAATATTATTGATATTATGCAAAGTAGCCGAAACCAAACTATGTTAATTCTTCAATGAAACGATGATCGGTTCTCATTGAATAATTTCCATAGAAAAAAAAATTGCTTAATTCCGAGCTACTAGAAAATTATAATTTTATACCTATCTACTAATTTTAAATTTATTTACAATTTAAAAAAAATTCTACATAGACAGAAACTGGTTTAAAATGTCGAAAATGTATTGTACGAGTACCTAACTAAAAATGTGGTATTTGTCATTTAAATGAACAATGTAGCCAAAGACACATGTATTTGGACATTATTAGGATTTATTATTGTATTATTATACTTTACATGCTTATGTACCTACGTGTTTAAACCGGTTACGTTGCATACATTCGTCTAGGTAAATGTACTCAACTATTACATATGCATGGCATACAATAAATTCAAAATTGACGAGTGCTTTGAGAGTATATTTTGAAGAATTTTTTTCCTTCTCGGTAAGAAACACCAAAAAATGATTCGTTCCGTATGATGAAATTCAACTGAAAGCAATGAAACTTGTAAAGTCATTCAAATCATTCCGAATGCATATTTTTGAAGTAGGTAATACCGAATACAATGAAAAGTAGGCCTACTTTTAATTGAAATTTTCAACTGCAAGAAACCATTTCTAGCGATATTCTAATCGACAATACAATCCGAATTTCAGGCTTAAACGAATTTTCTGATCATTTAAAAATTTCCAACAATAGGTACTTAAAAAGTTTAAAGAGCAGTCATCAAACGGAGCTTTCCTCCTAATGACAAGGAAAGAATATGCCATGGACCACGGATTTTCAAATTTTGCAAAACATCATTGGTTTCTCTAAAAAATTTACTAAAAATTTTCCTAACCCAACCCCCTTGCACAGAATACCGAAAAAACTTTTTTTCTTGGAAAAAAATTCTGAGACTACGGGTATTCGAAGAAAAATTATGATTTTAATCTATATTTTTAAAGCAACGGTGGGTCTATCAACATGAATTTTTCCAAAAAATGTCACCCCCCCCCCGAGGTGGGCGAAAATTGACAAAGAAAATATTTTAATTGCTAAAATTGCAGAGCCCACGAGAGTTACACAAAGTTTTTTTTGCCAAAGTATGTATTTTAAGGAGTATAGTTTTTAGAATTGGGACCGGAAGGGGGGGTCTGAGTTATCCTCAAAAACGAAAATTTCTCAAAAATTCGTTTTTCTCCGAAATAATGGTCCTGATATTGAAAATTATTTATTCAAGCCCTATACTGACCAAAATCGATCTAATTTGGGAAATAGGCTTCAATTGACAGTGGATTTGATATTCTAGGGTCGAAATTCAGATATGTTCAAATTTTGGGGAGGAGGTGCTGAGGGACAGTAGCATAGTAAGGAATTCTCCGTCCGGGGAACTTTTTTTCTTCACACCCCTCTGACCTACATGAATCAGAACCCCCCTTGCTTTGCGGTGTAACAATACCTGTTTAGGAGGGTGGAAAGTTGTTGAAAATTTTTCTTGAAAAAGCATAAAGTAAATAGCCTAAGCGACGCGAGGGCGAAAATTTCGCAAAATTTTTAGAGTTAGGAATCAAAAAATTAGCATTTTTATACATAAGTTTTAAAATTTATTGAAATTTACTTTTTTTTCGCTTGTAGAAATGAATTTTTAATCAGAAAAAATCGCTGCTGAGCGAATCTTGTACCCAAAATTTTACATTCTTTGGAGCATTTCTGTTGTGTTTTTTTTGCTAGTTTATTTATTTGTTTGTTTTCTAACGTATTAAAACGAGTAAAAATGGCTTGATTTTCTTAAAATTTTCGGCACAGGTTCAGATTATTAGTCTTCAGAGCTGATTAGATTTTGGAGCAAAATGGTCCATTAGGGACCGAGATATTAATTTTCAAGGTCTCCAAATTTGACCGTTTCCTTCGCAACAACCTTTTTTTTCTTTTCGAGTTTAACACATTGATGACGTCATCAAAGGTGTAGTTTAATAGAAATTCGACTTATACTTAGAATATTGATGAAATTTATTCATTTCCAAGGGAATTTTATATTCATCGGATGAAATTTCGATTTTTATACTTTATAAGGTGTTCTCTAGAGATGGTGTAGCGGTCAGTTAATATGCATCAGACATATATATTCAAAATGTCCATTTTTTTGCCTATTTATTTATTTCTTTTCGAATGCGATAACTCAAGTAAAAATATTCCGATTTTCTTGAAATTTTCACCATTGCTTCGGGTCACGATTCCTCAGAGCTAATTAGATTTTGATACCAAATGGTCCATTAGGAAAAAATAGCTCATTAGAGATTAAATGTCCATTACTGATCGAATGGTCCTTCAAAGACTGAGATATTATTTTTTAAAGTGTCCCAATTGGACAATTTCCTCATTAGATTTTGAGATCAAATAACCCATTAGGGACCGACATATTATTTTTTACAGTCCTAACTGGATTTTTTCCTTTGCAACAAAATGCATTTCCGTGGAAATCTTTTTTCCTCTCTATTCTAATTTAATTTAATAAATTAAAAATTTTTATATTATACAATTTTTTGTTATACACAGATTTCATTATTCATATTTCGAATTTCATGAAATGATTTTTTTTTTATTTTATAAAATTGAAATTATATCATTTGAAATAAAAATGTTGACGTTTTATAATTTTTTTCTACATAGATTTCATTATTCAAATTTCCAATTTTATGAAATAAAATTTTTTTCATTTTCAATATTAAATTTTTGTATTCTATAATTTTTTTTCAATATAAAGTCCGCTCTTCAAATACTCTAGTAGCTATCTCTAGTTTTTTTTTTTAATTTACGGTTTCAAAAATCTGTCAGTTTTTAAAACTTGCACCCTACTTTTCCCTTCGCCACATTTGACGAAATTAAGTCACCGATGAAATAACTTCAACTATGATTACGCTGTTTTTTCGTTAATGGTGCGCGATAGAAAAATTCAACTTCTCGTAACTCACTTCTTTCAAATAAAATTAGAAATAAAAAGAAAATAGTCCGAGCAAAACGAGGGCGAAATTTTGATAAAATAAAATTTTTAAACAGATAAAATTCATATTGATTATTCAAATCACTATTCATCTATTGAAGTACTTTAGTTTTTGCCGCCCCACCGTAGAATTTGCCGTTCGAGGAACCGTTCACCCATTCCCCCCTCTTGCTTCGTCATTGCTGAGGGGCAAAATCTGCAAAAATGGTTTCTTTTCAAGGCAAACCATAGGCAATCCAAAGCTGTATAACATATCCTAAAATAAACCTCCTGGGTCCATTGGAAGAGCAGATATGAGGAGTTTTCCCCTTTATGACCTCAAAAAAAGCAGCCCCTCCCCTCCCCCTCCTTCAAATTGAGCTATGAAGCTGAAATTTGGTAAGGGCTATTGCTCTGTCTTTTGGAGGCGTCGATTTTTCAGACACATTGCACCCCCTCACAACCACAAAAATGTAGTTTTCTGGTTGGCTTTTCTCATTTTTTCAGTTTGTTCCTCGCATGACTCCTCTCCAATTTGATCTAGGGGGCTGAAATTTGGTATACAGGTTTAGTATGGATTTCAAATGTATCTGTTGAAGGATTCGGCTATTCACTCCAATATCTACCTACACCCCTATCACTGTTCAAGAAAAAACATCCCAGAACGTTTCTTTTTTGAATCCATGACTGGGCAATTTGAATATCTTCTCAATTCATGAAAATCAAGCCCAAAAAGCATAGCCTGGTTACAAGGAGTGAACAGACGTTTGCCTGGGATTTTCAAACTATCCAGTGAAAGTTAGTCCCTACGGTCTGAAAACTCGCTAGTAAAAATTTGGGCCACCTACCTAACCCGTACCCTTCGATATCACCCTAAATGTGTTTGAAATACAGTACGAGTTGTTTATAAATTTTTATATTCTACTAATTCTCAACTAATTTTTTTCAAACTTGCAGAAATGATGAACCATATCAAAGACCATGCCTGGAAATTTTTTCAAATTTTTTTGATCATTTTTTCACCTTGAAACAGGCATTTATAAATTTCAAAAGCGAAAGTATGCATGTTGTTTCCGACCCGAAACAACAAAAAAAATATACATTATGGAGTAGATCCATCTCTATAACATATTTTTTTTTCCAGAATTTTTAAGACTTTCAAAAATACGAATAACCATCCTTTTTATTCATCTTTCCAGCTCACAATAGTCATTTGCACTCGAATGTTTTAGTCTCTATTCATCCCTTCTAACCCAACAGTGCTTTTCCTTTTGTTTTTTTTTTTTTTTTTTTTTTTCAATATTTTGATATCGATAGAAAAAAGCATTTCCCTGTTATTTTAATTTTTTAGAAACCGAAGTATAAAATTTATCAATTTGAAAAACTAAATGTATAGCTTTTCAATGTACTTATTAACTATTTTCCGTATTTGAATCTGGAACTGACCAAAGATATTGAATGCTTCTCACTGTCAAACAAAAGCAATCGTTTTACTCTTCATTCAGCGCGGGTATAACACATTAAATATGGGTGTATAAGCTGTCTATGTCTACCAATGATGAGACAATTTTCAAAATCAAAACTTCACTTCAGCGCATAATTGTCAACTTACAGTTTCATTCGAATTAAACAATAAGTTGAGCTCGCATATGTTTACAAGAAGACAATTTGAAATAATGATACGTTTCTGACCAGCTCGCCGAATATTTATTACATTTTTGTCGCGATAACATGAACTTTCACCATTTATAATCAGTGGTGCTCCGGTAAAACCTTCTTTAGACCTGCGCTATGTAAGTATATTTTCAGTTTTTACCACATAAGGCTTCTCGCGTCCATTACTTCATACAGAATAAATTATGCGCGCCGTATAGGCCATCCACGCACTGCTTCTCTTGCGGCGCTCATTATCCTAATAAACTAGGCCTATATGAAACTGTGACACGTGATCGGAAACGAAAACTATTCTTAATAGGTGCATGTATAATGTTTAAATGCCAAATACCCTGTATAAATTACCTATGCTAACGTAGCAGGTAGGTACACTTTCCTCATTATAATACATGTATATTATACGTAAATACTTAAAGGCATATACACGTATGATAGTGTAGACCTATACAGAAAAAGGTACCACCTCGTCACGAAAATAGAAAAAGGGATGGCGATATTTTTTCATTTATTATAATGAAGATGAAATAAAAATGGTCGCATATGTTATGCGTACAACAATGTACCTTTAAGCATACATACACTGGAAATCCTCCAGCTTGATAATAAACTCTCTAAATTATACGTTTACGATTGCTTGGATTATTTTCATATTATTAACATTAAAAAGTTTTAGTTAATTAGTTATTCATGATTTTAAAAAATTAAATTTCAAAAATGTATACACTACACACTAACACGCGTACAAATACATACGTAGTTCATACAGATCTGTGTGCCTCAAATACATGAGATATTAACGAATATGGAATAAAGACGTTTAAGGGTATGCTTCACAGCCGATTGTACGACGCGGTTGCATACTCTCACAACACAAAATAGCATACTTGTACTCCTAATCTTACATTTATTATTTTTTCAATCCAATTGTCTTAAATGGCATTGCGATTTATTATCGTGTCAATGTGTATGTCTTTATTGTTCATTAAATTCGATCATGAATAAATTAATTGTTGGTAAGCTTTTTACTGATTCATATACTTATTTATGTCAAGGTACGTTATTGTTTTTCTTGAAAATGGACAAAGGTGAAGTGTTGCAACTTTTCACAAAAGGCGATTTTCATTGTTTTTTTTCTTAAATGTTGTTTTCCATTCTTAGATTATGGAAGAAAATCTTATACTTTTGTAAGGATAGGTCTTAGATATGAGAAAGCAGCCATACACAGCACATCTGAGGGCTCATGTTATACATGAAGGTTTTATAGGTTCAACTTCCACCACGAAAGGTGGTTTTCATCGTTTTTTTTTTTTTTAATGTTGTTTTCCATTTCTAGATTATGGAAGAAAATCAGCTTTCAAAAACCTTCAAAAGTTCATAGTTATTTTGCAATTTTTGTACCACTCAAAAAATATGTAAGGTAGTTGGTTTTTTTTTTATTTTCTCGTTCGAAAAATATGTTTTCCAAGTTGATAGGAACGAAAAATTACGATATAACAAAATGTTTGGAATGGTTTTAGTTACTTACTCGCTGAAAAATTCTCTAGTTAAAGCCGAATAGTACTTTAGATAGCTAGTTATTTGCTCTATCATTTGAAAAATTCGTCTAAACTAGTGGATATAGGTAAAAAAAAAAAGGAGAAATGATTGAATGTTTATAACTGAAACCATTGAAAACGTTTCGTTATTTTACGTTTTTATACCCACCATTGACTTGAAAAACTGGTTTCTCGGTTAAGAGAATGAAAAATAGCTACCGGACGCATTGCTTGGAAATTGAAAGCACTTTTTATAGAATATGAAATTGAAACTATCAAAATCATTTCGTTATTTCGCGATTTTCGTGCCTTTTTAAAACTTGAAAAACGTTGTTTTCATATGATGATTGGCTTTCAGCTACAGTTTTTCGAAAATATGCTGAAAGTTTCAATCTAGTGCTTGTACTAATCGTTTTTTCATTTTCTCTGCCAAAAAAAATTTTTTTTTCGAGTTGATATGAGTATAAATATTGCAAAATAACGAAATATTTCCAACGGTTTCAGTTACATATTTTCTGACTAATGATTTTGATCATCAAACAGCAAGTTAAGTAGTTGGTTTTTTACTCTTGCATTCGAAAAATTTGTATTCCATTTCGATAGAAGCGTAAAGTCGAGAAGTGAAAACAAGTTTGTAACAGAAACCATTGGAAACATTTTGTTATTTCGCAATTGTAGAGCCTACTTCAACTTGAAGAGCACAAATTTCGTAAAAAGAAAGAAAAAAGTTTTTTCCCAGTAGATAGGAGCAAAAATCGCAAAATAACGAAACGTGTATAATGGTTTTAGTTACAAACGTATTGTTATTCTTCAAGTTTTCACTTCTATCAACTCGGAATATGCATTTTCCGAATGCGGGAATAAAAAATTAGCAACCTAACGTAATATGTAACCATAAAAAGCATTTTTCAAAGACTATATGTTATTGGAACCCCAATAAACATTTCGTTATTTCGTAATAAAGCACTTTTTTCGAAAGAGAGAACAAAAAATTATTAATCTTAAGCATCGGATTGCAATTTTATACATTTTTCACGAAGACTGCAACTGAAACCATTTAAAACATATCGTTATTTTTCGATTTTTCATCAGTATTGTCCTGAAATACGCATTTCTCGCATGATAGTATGAAAAATTAACTACTTGACATGATATGTAACGTTTTAGGATCACTTGTCTAAGAATATATAACAGAAACTGTAACAAACATTTCGTTATTTCACGATACTTATACTTCTATCAATTTGAAAAAGTTTTCTTGGTCGAGTCGAAAAGATAAAAAAAAAATTTCAAACGTGAGATGGCAATTTTCAGCATATTTCCAAAAAACTGTAACTGAAAGCACAATCATTTCGTTATTTCGCAATTATTGTGCTCGTATCAACTGGAAGAACCCCCTTTCTCATATGAGAGAATGAAAACAACGTTTTTAAGTTTTAAAGAAGGCACAAAAATTGCGAATTAACGAAATAATTTTGATAGTTTCGATTACATATTCTTTAAAAAGTGCTTTGAATTTCCAAATAATACGTCTGATAGCTATTTTTCATTCTCTTATCGCGAGAAAACAGTTTTTCAAGTCAATGGCGGGTATAATAACGCAAAATAACGAAACGTTTTTAATGGTTTCAGTTACACACATTTAGTTAATTATCGTTTTTTCACCTTTATCCATTTGTTACAAGAATTTTTCGAATAAGACTGAATAATTAGCCATCTTACGTATTATTAGACTTCAAGGAACATTTTTCAAGGTATTAGTCACTGAAACTGTAACCATCGTTTCGTTATTTCTTGATTTATCGTTCTTATCACTTTGGAGTTTGCATTTTTACGTACTTTTTTGGGAAGAGAGGATAAAAAATGATATTCTCGACGCTCCAATTTTAAAAATTTTTGTAACAGAAACCATTAAAAACATAACGTTATTTCACGGTTTTAGTTTCTCTATCAATTTGGGAAGCATTTCTTTCATTCTCTAAATAATAAAATGTGTTTTAACATTATGAAATAATGAAAGATTTTAAATGCTTTCAGTTACACATCCTTTGAAAAAGCGTCTAATCACAAAATAATCCATCACGTAGCTAATTTTTCGTTCTTTCATTCCAAAAAATGCACACTGTAAGTCGATAAATGTACGAAAATTTGCAAAAATAACCATAACGGAAACCATAGGTAATCTACAGTTATTTCACTTTTTTGGCACCATTGGCTTACGAACTCTTTTTGACATGGATACGTTTCAGGGCTGGGGGGTCAATTTCTCTAAGTGTTACGTTTTTGGTGTTTTGTTATTGATTTAATGTTTTTGATTTTTTATTCGAAGTTTTTGATCGAAAACTCTCTATGAAAGATGATTATGAATGATTTTTAAACTTTATGTTAAAACGTTAATATGGATATGTCTTAGCGCTTTCATCAAAAAGGTGACATTCAGGCCTGTGCGCAGAATTGTTCCAGGGAAGGGGTTATGGTGTTGTAACACTATTTTAATAAACCAACTTAAAGCTGTATTCAAATTTTTGAAGTCCAAAAATACTAAAATTCAATGCGCTTGGCAAAAATTTTGGAAAAAATTCTGTTTTTAATCATATCTGAAACTGTATTTTTGCTGGAGATATTTGAGTCATTTATACAATTTTTTGAACTTAATAGTCCTATTTTCTATAAAAATTCGATTTTTTTCTCGACCATGCGGCGGTTACTACACCCCCCCCCCTTGCGTACGAACCTGAAGACATTTTAACATTTGCACTTCATGTTAAAATGTCTGAGTTGAGTAACGTTTATGATTTTTGATTAAAACAGGAATTTTTTGATTAAAAACTTGCCACGAAAGATGATGATGATGAATGATTTTTGTACTTTATGTTAAAATGTTGACACGGATATGTTTAATTCAAAAAAATTAAAATCGAAAAAACTTAAAATAAAAAAATTTTAAATTGAAAATTTTTTTAAATTTTGAATATTCAAATTCGTTTTCGAGAAAATGAAGTATATTTTACCCATAACGAATCAGGTAATTCGACTAATATGTACTGCAACCGTCTCTACCGCATCCAACGAGCGAAGTTTTAGCAACCTCAAAGAAGTAAAAAGCCCTCGACGAAC
>FIZR01010223.1:0-15890 GCA_900060175.1 Ferrisia virgata | reverse complement strand
TTTGAAATAACGATCTTTAAGAAAGTTGATAATGAAATGTGCTAGATGACCTCTTATACCTATTAAGTGGAGTTTTTCCAGGATTGTTCCGCAGTGAAGTATGTTTTCGACAACTATTTTCTGGGATATTTTTTCGGAGTAGTAAAGAGCATTTGAGCCAAGAAATTGCTTGATCTTTTTTTGGAAATACTTCAGTTTTTACTGAAGAAGAGTATGTTTTGGAAATGTTTACCAATCAGCGGTCAGTATTGGTGGTATTTTGGTTCGTGGTGTTGGAGATCATTATATCAGTTTGTAAGTACCGGCTCAGTCAAACTGAGACTGGATTTATTGGCAAACGCGACTATTACGATATTTTATAGGCGATAATACGTATGAATACATGAGTGTAAAATAAGAACAGAGACGAAGAGAGTACGAGATATTAAAAGATAATAGGTTATAGTTAACTGAACACACGAAAGCACGTCCGATCAGGAACACGTTCTTTACTCGAAATGCATAGAGAACAAATGATAGTGTTTTCTAATTACTTATATTTCTCTGCATCGATATAAGAAGGAAGTATGGTAACAATGCAATATGAACCAAAATTGCATTCAATCCAAAAGAACAACAGAGTAATGTTACAATTTAAAAGGGTTTTCCTTCAATTTCGGCATTATTGATAAACAGGTTTATGTATGCATACGCAGCAAAATCCTCCGAAGTATGTATGAAATTTCAGGCGCATTCAAAAATTATCAACTGAAAGAGTTACTTGAGAACATCGCATCTCTGTGTTAGAATAAACCAAGTTTGATATAAATTATTAATTGGTAAATTATTTCAACGCGTCAAGAGTTAACTTGAGTACATACATTGAATTTTTGTGTTTTATTTGAAAAGATGTCAAAATTGTATTTAATAAAAGTTGGTCGTATATTTCGATAAATATGAATTTTTTGCTTCAATTTTCAATTTTTTTTTTTTTTTTTTTTTGGAAATAATGGTAATAAATCCATATTACGTAAATATTGCGAAGCATTTTAAAGGGTATAAATTTTTTATATAATTACGAAACTCAAATGTAGTTGGACCAAGAAATTCAAATTTTAGTTAGGTACCTACCTATTTATTAAAATGTGGATTTTGCATTTTTTTTTTTTGAAAAAATGTCAAATTGTATAAATAATTTATGAATTTCACCAGTAAAATTTGATATGTGTGAATTTTAATCTTTAATCTTTATTTGAAAAGATATCAAAATTGTATTTAATAAAAGTTGGTCGTATATTTCGATAAGTGTGAATTTTTTGCTTCAATTTTAACGAAAAAAAGGTGTTGAATTAGTTTAAATTATCCTATAGCTATTGAAAATAATGTAGAATTGTACGTATTAAAATTTAGTTGATGCATTTTTCAATTAATAATAATAAATTCAAATTATATAAATATTGCAATGCATTTTAAAGGGTATAAATTTTTTTTATAATTACGGAACTGAAATGTAGATGTTAAAATTGTATATTTAATGAAAGTTGGTCGTATATTCCGATAAGTGTGAATTTTTTGCTTCATTTTTCAATTTTGGGTACCTACCTATTTACTGAAACGCGGATGTTGCATTTGTTTTTTTTTTTTTGGAAAATATATTGAATTGTATAACATAAAATTGATCGGTAATTTTTGATAAGTATGAATTTTTTGGCTCAATTTTCAATTTTCTTTTTTGGAAATAATGGTATACATTTTTTTTATGATTACGAAACTCAAATTCAGTTGGACCAAGAAATTCGAAATTTTAGATACCTACCTATTTATTAAAATGTGGATTTTGTATTTTTTTTTTTTTTTTTTTTTTTTTTTTTTTTTTGGAAAAAATGTCAAATTTTATAAACCAGGAGTGCAAATTTTGTTAGATGTGAATTTTTTGCTTCAATTTTCAAATTTTTTTTTTTTTTTTGAGGTTAGGGTAATAAATTTAAATGTATAAATATTGCATAACATTTTATTAACGTTGATTTAAATTTTATACAGTTTGAAAGCCAACGAGCCGATACAACTTGTTGCGCTGAAAACAGAAACTGAATCTTAGCGCATTGGGGAAAAGCATTAATTGGAGGAAATTGCTGAAGAGTTGAAACACACAAATGATCAAATTTTGAAACTCTAACAAAAAAAAACTATGTTTGGAGATGGAGCTTCATTTGCCTATGAAGCATAAAACGCAATAAAATTTTTATGTACATAATTGTAAAAAAATGTTCAAATATTAAGGCCAGGGGGCGCAGTCCCCTAGTATTGTGTACGGATGGTAGGTAATCGTACGAATAAAATCAACAGATAAGAATATAATGCTGAAACGGTATGTCTACCGTGTACGTTCTTTGCGTATAGGCAAATGAAACACACTACCCCTATCGACATGGACGGTGAGAGGACGAGAAGCGATGTTGGCGTAGGTATTAACATCTCTCGCCTATGCCTATACTTACCGTACATAGTACATCCATTTACTGGCAAAATATTTACTTGCTAAAAAAAAAAAAAAATAAAAAATAAAAGCGCCATGAAAAATGAAAATTTGATTAAGTTATAACGCGCGAGAAAGGAAACGAGAACGGAGAAAGGCGATGAGAGGGACCCGAGAGGACGAGAGAGAGAGAGAGAGAGAGAGAGAGAGAGAGAAAAAACACAAAACATAACGAATTATTCCAAGTATTATGTAGGTACAGAGGTACAGACTGCAGAGGTACTATAGGTATAGGTATAGGTATAGGACTATAGGTATATAATTATAGTTTTTAACACCTCGTAAACGAGTTTCATATCGCTGTTTTCCATTTGGCTGTGCATGATTAGGAATTAATGAGCGAGATAATTACGTTTTAATCGTCTTATCAGCTACGTTAAATGATGGCTAAACATTCGCCCGGACCAGACAGGCTCGGGGCTCCGGCTCGGGCTCGTGTCCACACGTACTACCGTACCCAACGTTCGTAGGTATGGGTAAGGGAAGCCACGACGGGTATAACAGCAGCCGAAATACGTACCCGTACCATCTGCGCAGACGTACTACGCAGATATATGTACGTATACTCGTGCTTACGCGACTCGACTCATGTACCCGGTACCGACGTACACACGCAAAGGTAACTAATTTTAAGACTAGTTTACGTAAGAAGCGTCCAATTTGCGCACAAGAATAGCCTGCTCGATGCGCTAACCAAATTGCTGCGTACTATTTAAGCCAATTAAAACGCGGCTAACTCTATAAGTAGATCTGCTCGTGGTAGATACTGCGTGCGCTAGCTAGGTCCTTAGTACGTAACTTACCTCTAATGCAGGCGAGTTCAACAATACGTTGGTAGACTGGGTAACGTCAGCTGCATGCGTACTATTATGGAATGGGTTATCTTTAAGGTAATTGTCTTCCAAGGTCATCATAAATGTAACAAACGTTTTTGCAGGAATCATAAACGCTTTCAACAGATCTCGTGCCTGTAAAACAACAAAAAAAAACACACACACAAAAACGGTTACAACGTATTGCATCGTGAACAGAGGTCGATTATAAGTACCAAGTTATCCGAGCTACCGTATTATTTATCGATTAAAAACAATTACTTCGATATTTTGGACACATTTTTGACGAATTTTTTTCCATAATTTTTTGCCCGTTTTTACGAGTAAAATTGTCAAAGAAAACCAGGCTATTAAGCTCTAACAGACCACTTCTCATTTTAACCTCGTTGTCTATGTGGTATTGTCAATGAAAACCAGACTATTACGGGCCATCGAGTATCGACCAAATCCACTCTACGGTCCTAATAGACCACGCGGACCATTTTTTTTACAATTTCAGATATTTATTCATTATTCATTTTTTTTTTTTTTCCATTGTTAGCCTGATTTTCTACGTCGTATTGTCAATGAAAACCAGACTATTACGATCTATCGACCTACGGCGGATAAGAGGGGCGCATATCAACGAAATCCGTCGTAGGGTGCGACAGAAGACTATAACGACCACTTTTGGCCATGTCAGATATTTATTTTCATTTTTTTATTCGTTTATTTTTCCTCCCGAACATTTAAATCGTTTACTCCACTCGATATCGACCAAATTCGTACCAGGATACGATCTTGGATCAAAATTCAGTTATGCCCCAATACAGAGGAAGAGGGTTTTGAGGGGCCAAAATTGTAAAAATTGTTCCTTTTCGAGCCTATCGATAGAAAGCCCCAAATTTGTACAACATATCCAAAAATCAGCCACGTAGGTTTATCAACAGGGGAGATATGGGGGTTTCCCCCTTTTTGACCTTAAAGAAGTGCTGTATTTCTCCTATTTCCTCACCAAATTAAGCTAGGAAGTTGAAATTTGGTACGAAAACTTGACAGAAGCCACACAGATGGTGCCTTTCGCAGGTCTCAAATTTCCTCAAAAATGTGTTTTTCACATCGATTTTTCTTATTTTTTGAGTTCGTTTCTCGCATAAGTCCCCTCCAAATCGCGGTAAGAAGTTAAATTTTCGTATGTATCGTGCATTTAGTATCTGTCTTAAATGTGCCTGGGGGGGGGGGGGGGTCGATTTTTCAACCGCAATGCACCTCCTTACAACGTCGAAAAGGTTGTTTTTTTTGTCTGTTTTTCCTATTTTTTTGAGTCTGTTCCTCGTATAACTCCGTCCAAATTTAGCCAGAAAGTTGAAATTTGATGTGTGCAAATCAGAACAACGTCCTAGACGTGCCTTTTATTGGTGTTGATTTTTTAGCGCTCCCCCCTCCCCCGTTAAAATCTTTCCTCGCTTATCACTAATATTTCACGATAATCAGGCTTATTTATTTATTTTCTACCAAAACTGAAAATACTTCGCTCAGCTCGATACCGACCCCGAACTTGCACAAATTTGGGCAGTAGACTTAGATCGGCAGCGGATTTGATATTGGTGAGTGGCGATGATCTTGGGTCAAAATACAGTTACGCACGAATTTGGATGAGGCGGAGCTGAGGGGCTAAAATTTCAAAAATCATTTGTATTCGAATCGATCGATAGGACATCAATAGTTGTATAGCATATGCAAAAATTAGGCTTCTACATTAATTAGGAGGGCAGAAATGAGGGGTTTACCCTTTTTGACCTTGAAAAATGGCTGTTTCATGCATATCACCCCTCCCATCCCCTCCCCCCTCCAATAAAATTGAAGTGGAAGGCTAAAATTTGGTAGGTAGAGTGGGTGAGGGTGTTGGACCAAGGTTTTTCACTGTTCAGTTCCATTGCACCCTTTCACGGTCCCAAAAAAGTAGCATTTCGCACAAGTATTCTTACTTTGATGGCCATTCCAAATTGTGAAAAGAGGATGGAATTTTAATAAGGGTCTTAAATGTGTCTTTAGGGGGTTTCAACTTTTCAGCCCCATTACACCCCTTCGCAGCCCTGAAAATGTGTTTTTTTTTTTTTGATTGGTTTTTCTTATTTTTCAAGTTTTCTGCACGCATAACCAACCTTCGAAGTAAGTTGGGAAGTTGGAATTCGCTAGGGTGAATTTAGTAGAGATGCTAGCTGGTGCCTTTTGCCGGGTTCAGCTATCCGTTTCAATATCTTCCTGTACTTCCGCCACTGGTCAAGAAAACCCGTCAAAAAGTGCTATTCTTTTCACATCACGAATGGACAATTCGTATAATTTGCTTTACTTTACGAAAATTAAGCTCAAAAAGTAACACATTGCGATGCATTTTTTCATTTAGATTTTTTTTTTTCATCAAAGACTAAAATCGTTTACTCGATTCGGTATCGACCGAAATTGGTAAAATTCGACTAGTGTACTCAGATTGGTGGCAGATTATGAGTTTGGGTCGAAATTCAAGCATGTCTAAATTTGGGAAAATGAGTCCTGAGTGGCAAAAAAAAAAAAAAAACAACGCCAAATTCGTTCGTTTTTAGCCAATTGATAGAGAATCAAAAGTTATACAATATATCTGAAAATCAGCTTCCTATGCCAATTAAGTAAGGAATTTTAAGGCGTTTTCTACGTTTTTGACCTTGAAAAAAATACACTTCCTCTTTAAATTGTACTATAGGGGGTTGAAATTTGGTACGTATATTGAATAGGGGGAAGGGGGGGGGGTACTGAGATGCGCATTTTGGGGATTTAAACGTAGCCCACAAATCTGATGGGATATTTTGTACAAATTGCTTTTAATTTACAGAGCGATTTTGGACGATATCGTGCAGAAAAATACCCACTCGACATTTTCGAAAAGAATTGCAACGAACTTCTTTCAGATCTTGAATTTTTTTTTTCTTTTTCTAAATAACTTCTATTTCGGACAAGAAAATTACACGATACAACAACATTTTCAAACAATTCAGAGAGTCACAATAAACATTGCGAAATGTTTCGATTTAGAAATAAAAATCCATAACTCAACAACAAACGTAATCCCTGTTGAGCCATTTATCAATGCGAGAAACCGCCGACGTTCTTTTTCTTTTTTTTTTCTTTTTTTTTCGCGTTACAGGTGCAACTATGTACAATGAGCAGGTGGTTGAAGGAGGGGGGGGTGGGATGAGGGGGATGAAGTATAAATGTGTACCGTTGCATCGAGTTCGAGTAAGAAGAGAAATCGATAACGATAGGATTATAAGGGACAAGGCCAATACCTTTACTCATCTGTGCCTAGCTGCCTACGAAGGACAACTGCGCCAAAAAATCTTCATCTTTATGCTAGCGAGACATTGACTCATTTGTGTACCTAGCTTTTACGATGGCAAGATGAAAATGAGACGAGGTAAGGCGTAAAAAAAATACGTATAATATGTAAATTTGAAAATATTATTATTAAACTCGGCGAGAAACGCTCCACCTCGAATGATTGATTTAAGAGGCATATTTTCGTTATTTATCTAATGCAATATCGCACCCCAACGGCGGCGTTCCGGTTACGTGACAATGTTTTATTCATCTTTTTCATTCTATTCTTTTCTTGGCGTTGCGTTGCGTTTCGTTTCTTTTCGCTTTTCGTCTTTCTCATCTTCATGTTGTTGTAGGTAAACGCCAGGGATTTATAACGTCTCGCGTCTGTTATTCTGTTACTTACAAGCCAGCCGCCAAAGTTGAACTAAAAACCAAGTTAACTCGCCGAAAACTTGTGTACTTAGTAAACAATTCGGAGTAAAGCGCAAAGATTGCTTTAAAAACTCGACCACCGTGAAAATTTCACCATCGCATCGTATAAAGCATATACCTACCTACCTACCTAGACCTATCTCACTTTGCCTCTACAGTACTTAGTTATAGCATAAATTAAAGTTAGATGCTAGAGAGTAGGTAGTATGTACTTTTGGAAATGCCCTACAGGATGTTCCATGAATAATCTGCTTCGTACTCCATAATTGTAACTCTAATATTTAGGCGCATATACGAGGAATACTCATTACACGAATAAGACAGCGCAGAGTCGACACGTCTGCACCTATCCAATGTGCAATTTGAAACAGGCTTCGTGCTTCTCTGACATAACTCATCATTCGAAATAGAAATGAAAAATTGAAGATTATGACAAAAAAAAATATTAGCTAGGTACCCGAAATGACACGTTTAATGTCAATGCATTCAATTCCAAATCAAGATGCATCACGAAATTATGCACACTCGTTGAGGTCGTTAGACTCGAATAATTTTTTTTTTTTTTTTTTCAAATCGCATCAATACGAAAACAACACACGAGTTCGAGCACGTATGAATATAATTACGAGCAAAATGAAGTTGTCTTGGTAGTCTGAATGTGACGAGTGATGCGTTGATTTTGTCTCGAGGCGACCGATGAACTTTTGCGAGGAAAATTTGGCAAATCGTATAATAAATATACATCTCATTGGTAAGGAAAGTAATGTACATACTAAAACGGTAGATAGGTAGGTAGATAGGTAGGTAGGTAGGTAGGTAGATGGGAAAATTACGACTCAGCGGGCGCTTTCATCACGTCGAGCTCGGTTTTAATAATTTTCCACACGCGTGGTTTTATTACGGCGAGGAAAGCAGCGAAGGGGGAGCGGAGCAGCGAGAGTTGTTTGAATTTGGTGATCGGCATACGCTGTGGACGACGGGGTGTGCATAAATACGAGTTCATTGGCAACGAGTTTATTCCTAATTGTTTATATGTCTGAAAGCTAGCTACGTTTCGAAAGTTCATTATTATTATTATTATTATTATTTTTTGGATTGGACTCGAAGTGAGGGCAGTAGACACTACAAAAACACAAATATTAGGTTACGTAAAAAGCTAACAAAGAAGACGAAATTGGGCACCAGTAGTAGGCATTAGGTATCCGAGAATCGATGAGGGGAGGGGGATTTCAATAAAATCCGTTTTCGGGTCCTAGAAGACCATTAAGACGATTTTTAGCCATGCCAGATATTTATTTTTATTTTTTATTTTTTTTTTTGTTTTTTTCCCCCGAACATTAAAATTATTTACTCCGCTCAATACCGACCAAAACCGCTCCAATTCGGCCAATCGGCTCAGTTTAGCGGCGGATTTGATACATATGAGTGGGGATGAACTTGCGTCAAAATTGTGTAATGCCCCAATTGAGGGGGGGGAGGTGCTGAGGGGTCAAAAACACAAAAATTATCCTTTTTGAAACTAATTGATAGAAAATCAAATGTTGCATAGCATATCCAGAAATCAACCTTCTAAGTTAATTAGGAGGGGAGATATGAGCGTTCCCCCCCCCTCCTTTTAGACCCTGAAAATGGGCTGTTCCCCCCTATCTCCCCACGAAATTGAGGTAGGAAGTTGAAATTTGGTAAGTACATTCAGTTGAAGGCCTAAATGTGTATTTCTGGGGTTCCAACTTTGTAGCTCCATTACACCTCCTCACACCCCCAAAAAGTGGTTTTTGATCATTTTTTTGAGTTTTTTGAGTTTTTTTCCTCACATAACTCCCCTCCAAATTGGTAGGAACTTGAAATTAGGTATGCACATTTAGTAGGGGCCCTAATGTGCCTTTTGGGGGGGTCTCTACTTTTCAGCCCCATTTCACCCCTACATAGCCCCTAATATGTGGTTTTTTGATTTTTTTTTCTTATTTTTTGATCCGTTCCTTGCATAACTCCCCTCCAAATTGTTCTAGGAACTTGAAATTAAGTATGTACATTCAGTAAGGGCTTCAGATGTGCCTTTCGGGGTCTCGACTTTTCAGTCCCATTTCACCCCCTACAGTCCTAAATGTGGGGGTTTTTGGGCGATTTTTCTTTTTTTTTGAGTTTGTTCCTCGCATAACTCCCCTCCACATTGAGCTAGGAACTTGAAATTCGGTATGTATGTTTAGTAAGTAGCCTAGATGTACCTTTTGGAGGTTTTGACTTTTTAGCTCCTTTGAACCCTTCCTACCGCTAATGCTGATTAGGAAAAAAGTATCTGATGCGTTGCCTTTTTTCATTCCTATGGTTGCAATATCTCTCGAGGAAATAAATTAATTACTTCGCCCCATACCGGCCAAAATTGTTGAAATTTAAAATTACGCCAAAACTCGTCGACTGTATTTTTCCATTAAAGCTGGAATGGTCCATGGTCCAAATTGAAGGAGATCCATTTTTGGAGACGGGGTAAGTGGGGGTGATAAATTGAAAAGTGGAAAAGTTTCACTGCCAATAGATGAGAAATCGAAAGAGATGTAGCATATCCGAAAATAAACTGCCAATGTCGATTACAGCCCAAGAAATCGGTCCATTTGGACCATTTTACAAATATTTCGACAATTGCGCGTGTCTACAGGTCGTACTAATTCATCTCGAGGGTTGAAACTTGGTAGGTAGTTGACAGTAATTGTTGGGGTGTGCTTTTTGGGGGTCTGAACTCGCCATCCCTAAGCCATCCCATTACAGGTCCAAAAAATCCATTTTTTTCAACCTTTTCGATTAACTGCTCACCTGTACAGGTCGCCCTAATTCAGCTAGCGCCTTGAAACTTTGTAAACAGGTCGGGGAGATAGGCAAGATGTACCTCTTGGAGGTCTCAACAATTCCTGTCCAAATGAACCCCATTCTACAGCCCCGGAAAGGGAAATGTTATTCGATTTTTTCCGAATTTATCGAGAAATATGGGTAATCCTAATGCATTTCCACAGAAATCTTTTTTCACCGTCGATTTTCACGCGTTGATGAGACGTTGGCGAAAAGATCAAAGGTCAGCTATCTGTTTAAAAGTGTACCAACGTTTCTTCCCAAATTTATATTCAAGCTATGTCAATTTATTATCGCGGGAGGAAATGCAGGAATCAAAAAGTGGTGTACCACACTAAATTATCGATATGATGTATTCAAAAACTGTGCGACGAATTAGGGACGTGGACAACAGGAAAACCTGACCCCTACAGCATCGCGACACGATTTTTTTTTTTTTCATTTGCATCGACGTAGTTTTAAATTTTAAGGTCCACTGTCCGCATATTTTGTAAGGCCCGCTATACTCGTACGAAAGTTGTAAAACACAAATCTGAAAACTGAATTTCAATTAAACTATTTTAATATATTCATATAGCTCGTAAACTACTTTGATTGCGGTCCTCGTCGAGCTAAAATTATCAGAAAGCGAGAGCTACCGTAATACCAAAGTACGTTAAAAAGCTAATAAAGATTATTCAACGTTGTTACACCTTTTGGCGACGCGAAATGGGGAACCGTGATGCTGAGAAGGGTTCGTAGGTGATTCGCAAAAGTTTAATTCTTCTTCGAATATATCCGCACTTCGGTTAAACAGAAACTTGTAAGGTGCCTCGCTACGTAACCAAACTACTTCTACAAATACGTAGAGACAATACGACAAACAACGTAATGTAGTACACTACGCTCGCTTCGCTTGGCTATTGTAACTCAAATTGAATAATGAAATGGTGCAAGCAGGAATGGCGAATAAGTAAAGAAAAAACATCATGACGTCAGAGACAGCTCAGACACCGTAGCATGGAAAGTTGCCCAAAATTGGCTGAAAATATGTTTTTTCTCGAATGTGTAGGCGATGGGCAAGCTGGCTGAAAAATTTAAACGTGATAAAGGTACGGATCGAAGACAATCTAAAATAAACGCCGTAATTTCCCTTCCTCTCTCACCGTTCCAGATTACTTACTTGAATAGATACCTATCAAAATTGTTCAAATTTCAAGATTTCGAACATTAACATTGGTTAGGCAAGAATTTCAGCGATACAAATTAGGTATATGATCTTGAATCAAGGTGGAACCGAAATTTCAAAGTTCAAAAATCAGCTTTGTTGATGAAAGTTTCAATTATCAATTATTTTTCAAGATGGTAGTAAGATGTACGTTCTATCCAGCCAGGATATGTAAATTTATATTACTTTATTTTGCAAGCATTAGAAAAAGAATTTACAATATTTTAGTCCGATGATTTTCTATCACATTGTCATAGAAAACCCAGGGTATTACGATTTGTCGATTTACGTCTGGAGTAAGGGGGGGGGGGCTGACAGCAAAATCTATTTTGAGGTCCTAGAAGGCCGTTGATCAAGTTCATTTCTGGGCATGTCACATGGTTACCCTTTTTTTTTATTATGGTGTAAAATCATTTACTCGGCTCGATAGAGAACAAAACCCCTCCAATTCGGATAATAAGCTCGGATTGACGACGAATTAGATATATACCATTAAGGTTCACTATGGATAAAGATTCAGTTGAATCCAAATGTGGGGGAAGGGAGTGCCAGGGGTCGAAAATCGAAAAAATTGTTTATTTTTGAACTAATCGATAGAGAATTAAAAATTGCATCATAGATCGTAAAAATCAGCCTGCCACGTTAATTACGAAGAAGTACAGAAGCGGGGTTTTCACCTGTTTTGACTTTGAAAAAAATGGCGTTCCTCGCACATCTTCCTTCCAAATTGAGCTAGACGGTTAAAATTTGATGTAGGTATACTTAGCAGGGGTGCTAGGTGTACCTTTTCAGGGGTTTTAACTTTCAGATCTATTGCAACCCCCCCCCCCCCGTCACAGCCCCGAAGAAGCAGCTTTCTTACAATTCTTCTAATTTTTTGAATTTGTCCATCCCATATAGTAAGTGGACGTCCACGACGTGGCTTTTTGGGAGTATCAACCACTACCTCTACCACTGATTAATTTATCTGAATTAAAAATCCATTTATTCCAACCCTTTCAAAAATCATTGATTCATCTTCATCGTGAAAGAAACGCGAAATAATTTTGCATAAGATGCTCACTGGTTGATTTAATTAAATCGAATTTCAAGACTTTTTTCTTCCATTTTTGTTTGCCCCATCCTTTCCCCCTTTTTTTCGTGGCATAATAAGCCGCATAGACCGTCACAGAAATCCTCATCTAGAGAATTAACTTGATGAGAGTCCTACTTATTTTCTCCTCCCTTTCCTCCCAGCATTGAAAAATTAGCCTTTTAGGTATATTATTGCATTTAAAAGTTGGGCCTTATTTACATTTTTAAAGTTTTTTGAAACGACACTGCATTCCAAAAAAAAAAATGAAATAAATAAATGAAATGGCAAATTTTTAATATTTTTTTCCATTTTTGATTACTTTGAGGGCCTTTTTGAAATCCAAATTATAGAAATCGTGTCTGTTTCTCGTTCTGCTTTAGGATGTCTAGTAAATTTTGGCCGAAGAAAATATTTACGTTATCACGACTTCTCCAATTTTTTTTACTACCATTAGGAATGGTTGATATTTGGTATCAACAATATCGAAATGAGAGATCGATACCAAAAACATCGAAAGGGAAGAATATCGATATCCGATAATTGGAAAACGTTGCTTCAGGGGTACATCAAATTTTGTTATCCCACAGTACTTAATCGAGAAACAATAACAAATGCAGTTTAATTTTTTAAATAATTTAGGTTCCAGAAGCTCTAATTAAAAAGTTGAAAATTTTTAAAAACGATCTCAGATTTTCAGAAAAAAAAATTCAAATTCCAGTAATTTTAAATTATAATGTTGTGAAATATTAAAAAATCTTTTAAATTTAAAATGCCATTATACAACTAAAATACTTGACATATTACAATCATAAGAATTGATTCCTGATCAGGATTGCGGATAGGATGGGTTCAATGGTGCTAAAAAATCGAAACCCCCAAAAAGCACATCTAGGGGCTCTACTGAATGTACATACCTAATTTCAAGTTCCTAGCTCAATTTTGACGGGAGTTATGTGAGGAACAAACTCAAAAAACTCGAAAAATAAGAAAACCCGGTACTTTTTTGGGGCTGTAAGAGGGTGAAATGGGGCTGAAAAAATGAAACCTCCAAAAAGCACGTCTAGGGCCTCCATTGAATGTACATACCAAATTTCAACATCCTAGCTGAATTTGGTGGAGAGATAAGGGAAGAACAGCTCTTTTTCAGGGTCAAAAAGGGGGGAAACCCCTCATATCTCCCCTCCTAATTGACTTAGGAGGTTGATTTTTGGATATGCTACACAACTTTTGATTCGCCATCAATTGACTTGAAAAGAGGTAAATTTTGCGTTTTTGGCCCCTCAGTACCTCCACCCCCAAATTTGAGTGTAAGTGAATTTTGACCAAAGGTCTTTTCCACTCATGTATATCTAATTTGTCACCAAACTGACCTGATTGACCAAATTTGAACGATTTTGGTCGATATCGAGCCGAGTAAATTATTTTAATGTCGGTGAAAAAAAATAACTAAATAAAAATAAATATTCGGCATGCCTAACAATCGTCATATGATGGTCTTATAGGACCCCAAAACGGATTTTGTTGATATCCCTCCCCCCGTAAAAGCCTGGTTTTCATTGACAATATGACATTGAAAATTAGGCTAAAGAACGTAAAAAATTATCGAACTTCGATATTCAGTAAAAAATATCAATATCTAGGAATATCGAAAAGAAAAATGTTGATACGATATTTGTCCGATATTTTGGGAAAATATCGATATCCCGACATCTAAAAAATGAAAATATTGGAAAACCACACCGTCAACATCGCGTATCAAACTGTCTGAAATTTTTTTCCAATTTTGGTAAGTACATGCAATATGTAAGGGAGCTGGAGGGCAGGGAGATTCTAGAATATTTTTTCAAAATTCGAGGGCGAAAATTTTGAAAAATATCACAAATTAAGGCTGCAAAAATGGGCTCAAATGCGTTTTCAAGCCATGTTTAAAGGTTAAAAATTTTCGTTTTTTTTTTTTTTTTTTTTCATATAATAGAATAAATTTTTATACTTGGAAGAAAATGTTTTAGGGGAGGTTCAAACTCGTAGCGCATTTGGCTTTGGAGTAGAGAAAAAAATGCACAGCCCCCGAACGAAGCGAGGACGGAAATTCCAGGAAATACTTACAAATATCAATAACAGTAAAACCGAAGATTCGCTAACGAATTTCTTCTAATTCGTATGCACTGAAAATCGTCGACAAAATTCACGATTTTCATAACTTTTACGATGGGGCTAAAAACGAAAAACATTTGACAGAAAAAGCCCAAAAAAAGGTATACTCCATCGTAGAGTCGAAAATGAGCAGGAAAACAGATCAAAGTACGTCGCATTAAGATCATTAAGTCAGATTTCAAACGCACAGGTCTCGAGTCAATCTTATATCGTTGGTTCGCCATGAAACACACTCGACAGAGGAAATGTTAAAGTGACACTTGCTTAGCGTGCAAGCTCGTGCGCTGCGCATTGCACTCGTTTCTAAAAGCTTATCAAACTGTCAGCAAATTTACACTCGGGCGTGAATTCATTGAAAGCAATTGGAGCTTTTGATAAATCTACACACCGTGCTTTTGAATTTTGATGGTTTTATAATGTAACCAACGCGAGAATTTCATTGCGGGCTGGATTTAAAAGTAAAGCGACAAGATGTCAGCGCGACAAGCGAAACAGTTTTTCATTTTTCGCTCGTAAAATATGACGGATTAGCAGTTAGTTGTATTTTAACACGCCGACGAAAGTTTACTGTAAAACATGTAAATAACTTTGGTAAACTCCCGCACATCGGCATCGCAGGCCCTATAAAGTGTACCGGCACAGTGCACACTACCACCATATCGAGATATAATATACCAGTACACACAACGCAGCATGTTCAATAGCTGAAATGGCTCGACCATTAGCAAATTACGTTTTTATTCCAACGGCAACCTTTTTTTTTTGTTTCTTTTTTACCTAACCGATAATTTTTTCATTACTGCCACGCTGAATAGGTTGGTTAGCTACCTACCTATTCGTGTTGTAACAGTTCTTATCAATAATGTTCGAAGAATAGTGAATAGGCCTACAGAGTGGCGTACGACTAAATTTCGATATATTTTGTTCACCCCCTCTCCCCCTATGTTGACGAAGTTAAAATTAATTTTGGAAAATTAAAATTAAAATCTTCGAAAATTCACACTAATGAACAAAACTGAGCAATCCTTTGCATCATTTTAGTGAATTTGAAAAAATCTGATACAAACGCGGCAGATAAAGGTATTTATAAGCGGTATATGATATTTTGATGCATATGCAAAGGAGTCGAGTAATTAATTAATTTGAAACAGGTGAAAAACTCAAGAAATTTCATACTTACTCTATATGTCCCCCTCCCCTGCGAAAACGATGCCCCCTGACAAGATCATGCCTATGCTACGTGAAAAGGGGTAAGATTGACTACCCCTGGTGAAAATTTCAGCAAAATCGTATGCATAGGAGTCGAGTAAAGAACTTTTAATTAATTTGAAACATGACAATATATCATAATATAGGTTGAAATGAGGAATTTACCTTACATGTCCCCGTCCAGCCGAAAAACCATGCTTCCTGACAACATCACGTCTATGCCACGTGAAAGGGTGGTTCATTGACCACCCTAGGTACAAATTTCAGCATAATCGTATGCATAGGTTT
>FIZR01010220.1:0-30443 GCA_900060175.1 Ferrisia virgata | reverse complement strand
GATACTAAATTTGAAAAATTCTTGACCTATGAATTTCCATTAAAAGTATATGAAAATTATACAAATTACAGGGGAGGTAAATCTTTACCTCCCTGGAATTCTTCATATATAAAGGAATCCAGATATCTTTAAACAAAAGTTTGAAAAATTCTTGACCTATGAATTTTCATTAAAAGTATATGAAAATTATGAGAAAATAACCTATTTTTCTTCTGAAAACAAATAGATTTTTACAATGGAATTTTTAGGATTTTTAAAAGTGATGAAATGTGAGTTAAAAATTGAGAAATCTGGAGTTGTGCGAGAGTTGCGCCAGGACATACATGACAAACCTGAGAAGCTTGACTTGAAGAAAAATGGAAGATTTTGACTAAAAAATGAGAAATTTGAGTGTGTGTTGGAAATTTAGGTTTAAAGAAAAATGGTAAAATATGATCTGAAATTTGAAAAAATTAGGAGGGTGCTAGGATTTTCTTCGGCTGTTCTACAAATGTGTCAGAGGAAATCATCGGTTGTTTTACTGTGAAAAAGTGGGAAATCTTTGGCTTTTTTACCAGTGCGTCAGAGTGCGCCAGAAGGAATATACTTTATCTACTGATAATATTTCATTTCATAATATCTCGCTGGAAAAAAATATCGTTCGTTTTAAAAATATCTAGTGTCACTTTCATTATGCTCGGTTTGTTTATTTTTAAAGATTATCTGAGTCGAGATTCGCGTGTAAATATTTGTTTTCATACAACTTTCAAACTATTCCGCTTTCAAATGTTAAACTAGGTAATATTATGAATCAGGTAAGGGCGCTTGAAACCCACAAATTTTCAAACTTTATTTCGTTATTTACAAGGCTGAAATACGGTCGAGATTTTGTATCGAACAACCACATCCTATCAATTGTAATAGTATAACAACATTTTGTTTAATTTTCCACCAATTATAATTCATTCCTGTAGTGCATCGATGGTTGCCTACGATGGTATTCTTTCTATCAACCTACTATAAGTATTTCATACGAATATGTGCAAAAGAAACAAAGAGAAACAAATTAACTACAATACCAAGAAAATTTAATTTTCAGTTGAAAAATTAATGGTAAAAAATAAATCAAAAATGTAGGTGAATTTTTAAAACCAACATCTTTCTAAATTCAAAATGTGGAGTTGTAGGTATTACAAAAGTACGTATAAAGTTAGAAATTTATATTTCGCCTTTCGCTCTTCCCTGCACGTAATCCTCTTTCTCTATCATAACATACTCAGGAGCAAATCGATTCTTCTTACCGCACAGTTTCATTATTTGTCTAAGGTAGTCGTAGTAGTGATTTTTTGTTTGTTTAGTATTTTTTTTTTTAACATAAACATTTTAGTAACCATAAAACAATAGTAGGTGTTTACTTTTACTCCAGTGCAAAACTAAAATGGCAATACATCGAATGACTAAAATTTTTCAATTAGAATGAGATCTGATAAAAGAACAGATGAGAACGAGAAAAAAATTAAAACCGAACAAATAAAAATGAAAAATTTGGTACACCGACATATCTGTAAAATAATTTAAACAACAATATCACTTTCAAAAAATATAATCAGTGGAAATATTTTTTAATTAAAACTTTAAAAAATAATAATATAAATAGGTAACAATAATAAATTAATAATATCAACATACATTATTTGGAACAAAACAAGACGAAAAATATAGATTCCCTAGATGATTAAAAATAGGTATTTGTTATTTAAATTATTTAGTTAATAAGGCTATATAACTTAAGAATTGAAAGCTAATATTATCATTTCATTCGTATATTGATTAAGTATTCTTAGCGGTATTCAGTTGTATCATCATAAACACAATTCAAATAATTATACATCTCAAGAAGAAAGAAAAAACGCGCTTTAATCAAACTTTTCAACAACTGCAGTGAATTTAAAATAAATGATTAATTCTCAACTCCGCATTTTAATAACTTTTACTGGCGTTGATATTATTTAAGTAGCAATGACTTGAGAGAAACAAAATAATTTGGATTAGGTAAATCTGTGTGTTTTGTTTACATACCAGTGGCATTCGAGTTTTCACTTTTTACAACCTTCTTTGA
This sequence comes from Ferrisia virgata, assembly GCA_900060175.1. NCBI lineage: Eukaryota > Metazoa > Arthropoda > Insecta > Hemiptera > Pseudococcidae > Ferrisia > Ferrisia virgata. The sequence goes on along the minus strand of FIZR01010220.1, from coordinate 28,345 downwards.
ATAAATGTAACCTTGAACTTGACTCCCCTTTTGCTAACAAACTTGTACATCGAGCTATAGCATTTTGGAAAAAAGGTACCTCGTAAAATAATATTTTTTAAATGCGCGGTATTACTCGGATTAAGAAGTGAAAAGTTGAAATTAATAGATACCTAACCCTTATAGACTCAACTTCATTCATACGTAGTAGCATATCATGATATCATATAAATATAGTATAATATTGCATAGTAACTTGGTAGCGTAAATAATTTTGTTAAATTTTTCAGATATTTTTGAGAAGTGAATTTGTGCTGCTGCTCATTTCGTACGTTTACTTGGCTCAGACTTCGAAAATATTAATGATCACATTAGCTGGGACTAAAAGCCACAAAATTCCATTTTTAGAATTGGCAAATGGATTGACTGAACGAAAACATAACGTAACTTTCATCAACGCGTTCCCAACAGAAACGCAGAATCCACTAATTGAAGAAATAAATCCCACAAACTTGGTACTATATATCAGAAATTTTACTAATTGGGATTTACTTGGACCAAAATTACGAGGAGAACTGCCTGTTCCGATCATTGACATTTTTAAATTTGGTTATCAGGTAAGAAAATTGTATTATATCCCAGGAAAAAAAATTTATGAATGACCATGCATGAAAGTACATAACTGATCATCATTAACTTGGTGAAATAGGAATGAAATTAAAATTTGTCCACTAAATGTTGAGATTTCTGACTAGTGGTTGGCTTTACTGGAAACTGCCCGTTACAAACAAGGTCCTACATCACATATGCTCATCTCTAGTACAAAAAAATGACATATTACTATCATGAGAATTGAAAAAGCGATACTTTTTTCCTGATCAGCATTGCGGGTAGGAAGGGTTCAATGAAGATAAAAAGTTCAAACCGTCAAAAGGCACATCCAAGATCCCTACAGACGGGACATACCTAATTTAACTTCCTAGCACAATTCGGAGGAGAGTTATGCCAGGAACAAACTCTAAACATTAGACAAATCTACCAAAAAATCACATATTCAAGGCTATGAGGAGGTGCAATGAAGCTGAAAAGCCGAGACCCCGAAAAGACACATCTAGAACCCCTACTAAATGTATACATAACTAATTTCAACTTCCTAGCTCAATGTGGGTGTGTAGATAGCGGAGGAACAGCTCTTTTTTAAGGTCAAAAAGGTGAAAACCGCCTATATTTCCCCTCCTAACTGACGTAGGAGGTTGATTTTTGCATATGATATACAACTTTTGATTCTTTATTAATTGGTTTAAAAAGGGTGCGTTTTTACTTTTTTGAGCCCTCAGCACCGCCTCCCTCAAATTGGGGCATAACTGAATTTTGAACCAAGTTCATCCCCACTCATAGGTATATATCTAATCCGCTGCCAAACTGAGTCGATTAATTGAATTGGAGCGATTTTGGTCGGTATCAAGCAGAGTAAATGATTTTAATGTTCGAGGAGGGGAAAAAAATAAATATCTGGCATGGCTAAAAATCGTATTAATGATCTTTTGGGATCCAAAACAGATTTTGTTAATACCCCCCCCCCCTCTTATCCTCCGTTGGTCAATAGACTTTAATAGCCTGGTTTTCATCGACAATATAAGATAGAAAATCAGACTAAAAATCATCGGTAATCTTGTCATAAATAATCAAAGTTACCATACATGTTTCTGTTTGATCATACACAATTGACAAAAATTATAATCATCCTACATGAAACAGTTATGATCACGTATTATAATCATACATGATCATAACTGTTTCATATAGGAAAATTATAATATGTATGATCATGCAACAATTTTGTAATCGGATAATACATGATCATGCATGGTCATTCATGAATTTTTTTCGTCGGGATAGCAATATCATTAAAATATCATAGGTTTTCCATATACATATGCATAACTTTTTTAATCATAAATGATTTAAACTACATTTGAATTGAATCACTTCTTGTGAACAATGATTCTCTGTTAAAATCATTGAATCTGCTAGTAACGAAATGAATTGATAAGCCTGTAGTGAAATAAAAAATAACTGAATATGTGGAATAGTTACGAATAATAGAATACGTCAATGTTCTAATAGGGAAATCTTTTTTTCATACAAGGATAAAATTTTTACAGGTGTGCGAAGCATTTCTATCAGATCATGAAACAAAAACACTGATGCAAAAACGAAGCTTCGATCTCTTAATATTAGACGGCGCATATCCAGAATGTGCCGTCGGATTGGCGCATTACTTTCAATCTCCGTTTGTTTACATCAACACGGTCGGTTTTTATACAGGATCATTATCGTTGGCCGGAAACCCAACACCTTATTCCGTAATTCCATATTTGGGTTTACCATATTCTGATAATATGAACATCGTACAACGTTTGACAAACACCATGTATCACGTAGGATTATCCATATTGCACAACATAATGGTGCGATTTTTTTTACATCAAGTACTCAAGACGTATATTAATCCTAGCATTCCAAATGCTTACGAAATATCGAAAAACGTCAGCGTGATTTTCCAAAATGGGCACTTTTCTTTGACATACCCCAGACCTTTCTTGCCTTCTGTGGTAGAGATAGCATGTCTACACTGTCGACCGGCAAAACCACTACCTCAAGTAAGTGTTCTGCAAAAGTAGAGTGCACAATATCGCATGTTACGAAATTATCGCAAAGATTCAAAAGTTTCAAACATTCGGAATAATAATAAACGAAACCTTATATACCAAATACAATTTAACCTTTAATTTTAGGAGCTAGAAGATTTTATCAACGCTGGAAACAATAAAGGATTCATATATGTTAGTATGGGATCTTCAGTAAAAGCTTCAAATATGCCTGAAGAATTACGATTACTGTTCATAAGTGTTTTCCGTAGTCTACCGTATCAAATTTTATGGAAATGGGAATCGGTGGGAATTACGCCAACCTTCGATGTACCTCGCAATGTCTTACTGAATCATTGGTTCCCTCAACAAGATTTATTAGGTGAGGAGTTGATGTATGCGAAAAATTGCTAAAATAAGAGAAGCTATCAAATTAAAACTTACCGAATCATCAACTTGTGGAAATCCTTATTACAGGGCATCCTAAAATTCGAGCTTTCGTCACACATGGCGGCTTGTTGAGCTTATTTGAAACAGTCTATCACGGTGTGCCTGTGATTGCAATGCCAGTATTCTGCGATCACGATTCAAACGTTGAGAAGTCTGTTCAAGATGGTTACGCGATTCGATTAGAATTACGCGAACTTACTGCCAATAAATTATTAAAGAGTGTCACAAATGTGATAAGCGATCCAAAGTAAGTGTAAAAATTTTACTACCGCACAATAAGTAACTCACCTCCAATTTTACCAACATTTTGTCATCTACCATACTTATTTTTCGTAATTTAAAATTGCACTTTCATTTATCGTACACTTTCTATCAACCATTCCCTCACACATGCTTGTTGCAGGTACAAAACAAATGCCATCAAAAGATCACTATTATTGAGAGATCAACCAGAATCGCCACTAAATCGCGCCGTCTTCTGGACAGAATATGTACTCAGGCACAATGGGGGGCAGCACTTGCAGTCGCCTTCTAAAGAAATGACTTTCATTTCATATTACCTCGTCGATGTGATTATTTTAACCATAGTATTAATTTATTTAATTTTCTACCTTTCCTTTTTTATTCTCAAATTAAGCAATAAGATATTTTCTTGTAACTATAGAATCAAAATTAAAGTCAATTAAGAGAAAAAAATTAGCGCTGATAAACATTTTATTCGTTTCTGTAGATATAAATTTAAATTAAAAAAATAGGCTAAAAACATAATAACACAACAATTATCGTTTAAAATATTAAAAAAAAAAATCATAAAAAAAAAAAGGAAGTGTATAATAGTAATCACAAATTACACATTATTCTGTAGAACTGATCACCAACTCAAACCATTGTCTAAGAGCATCACTCAGTACACCTGGTAATTTATTAATATCACGCAATATTAAATAGAAAGGAAAAGGAAAATGATCAATGTAATTTTGAATTCCCATTAACTTATTGCCTTGAAATATAGGCATTCGTATATCCAAAATTGAGTTCTGTAAAATGACAAAAAACATGATAAAAATTAGGCTCAATCCTATTAAATAACTTTGAAACTATCAACAAGAACAAACGATGTTTAAATTACCTTTGCTGTAGGATTATCAATAATAATGAAAACAACGAATATTCCAGCTTGTTTAGCAGTTCGAACGGCGGATTTTACAGTTGACACTCCTTCACTAGTAACGCCACGACCATCAGATACAATAACCAGTAATTGTGCAGATTTTATCGCATGATTACTACTTCCCCTAGTTATAAATATGCCATTTGCGGCATGGATAGCATCGGCAATTTTCGTTTCTCTTTCATCGAATGTAAAATCTCTGACCAATCTGAAAAAAAGAGGCATTGCATTAACGTATGCAACTAGCTAAGTGGAGACCACTCTTCTCTCTTCAAAAGATTCTTTTTTTTATTTCCAAAACAAAAATCTAATTTCAAAACTATTTTACTTCGCGCCTGTCTGGGTAGTGAATGGTTCTCCTAATGGATGTAAAATACGAGTTTTTTCGCCAAAACTAATAACACCCAATTCACCAGCTTCTATCAAATTTAGTGCTTTACTAACAAGAGCCACGGATTCGAAAGCGAGCTGTTAAATAAAAGTTGATGTTAATGTAGTGTCGAACACAAAAGACATCGTTAATTCGATGAAATTTTTAATCAACCTCTTTTGAATGATTATCAGCCATACTAGAAGAATCATCGATCGCGAGTATGATCTGGTATTCTCTTTTTGATGGTTTTGTTCTCCGTAACCAAATCTTATCTTTTCTGAACTGACTTGCAATGTAAGGAATTACCTAGAAAAATGACGGCAAATCATGTAAAAATGAAAACTAAAGCAGTTGTACAAATACTTAAATTGATTTTTAAACCTTACCTTTCTCATATTAATTCTACGTCCAGTTCGAAAATCACCTTTCAATCTTGAAGCGAGAGTGGGTTCTAAAACTAACCTTAACTGTTCACTAAGCTCTTGAGATAGGTTGGATGTAATGGCGGAAAACATTTCCCAAGCAGTAGAAGCTTCTTCAACAGCAGGGGTCTGAAAGGACACGATTTTTTATGCAATAAGTAAATGAATTTTTCGACTAAAGATAACTTATACTTTTAATACAAAGTACATACTTGATTCCATGTAGCTAATTGTTCTTGCACTTTATTTTTTAGAGATTCTATGTACTCTATGCTTAATTCATGCTGTTTTTCCTCATCTTGGTTTTCTTGTGTATGAAATGTTGTTTCGAATCCTCGCTCAACGGTTATTGTTTCTACATATTCACCTTCCACCTATCAGAATATTATTTGCGTATCACTATTATCAATTTTCCTCGAGAAAATTAATGGTTTAAAAAAACTCACCTTCACTTCATCTAACTCAGTTTGTTCCTCAAATACTTCCGCTTCGATATTATTCCTCTTATTATCTTTCTTTGAGCTTATCATTTTATCGGGATTTTTTTCCATAATTTCATCGTTATTGCATTCCTCTTCACCTGATATAATGAATATTTTAATATGAAAACATTTACTTTAATAATTATGAAAGTAATAAATTGAAAGTAAATTTCAGCAACTTACTTTCATGCATTTCCACATCTTCGTTTTCCTTTATTTCTTCGCCATCTTTTTCATTAACGATTGGTTGTTTTTCCGCTTGTTCCTTCAGGAACAAAAATGTTGCATAAAGAATAAATATATAAAACGCACGTCCAGAAAAGTTTACTGAATTGAGTAATAAAATAAAAACTCACTTTGGTAGCTGCGTCAATAGTTTCTGTTGTACCCTTTTCAGTTTCTTTGATATGCTGATATAAATCAGATTCGTTGTTTCTCTCTTCTGAATCGTCTACTGCTTCATCATCCTCCGCTGGGTGATTTTCTAGAGGATCGATCGTTTTCAATCTTTTTCTAGCCGATTCGTTAACCTCCGCTAAATCAGAATTTAATAAACAATGACACATTGGTATTTGCTACTTTTTAAAGGTATTTGTTCAACAGAATACGAACCAAGACTACGATTCATATCACTTTCACCCGGTTTTAATTTTCGTTTTTGCTCTTTGTTGCCTTTTTCTCGACTCTCTGAACCTTTATTCTGCTCGCTAGAATGTCCTTCTTTGGTATTCCTTTCAGCTTCATCAGCTTTACCGACCCCTTGTTGCTCAACACCAGTAGTATCGTGTGTTTTCTCTTCCTCTGATTTTTGATTATTTTCATCTGGTGATTTTGTAACCTAAAAAAAATACATTTTCAAAATTTTAATTGAAATTTCATTACATGCAAACAGGAAGCTTTTTTCAATTTTACCGTATCCTTGGAGCCACTTTCGTTATTTTCAGCTGCTTGAGCATTACTTTCACTGGGAGTTTCTTCTGAAGGTTGCGCTGCTTCTTCTTCATCTTTTTCGAGCGTTTCTTCCGGTTTAGGTTCATCTCCAATCTTTTCTTCATCTTTCGCACCACCTGTGGTAAAATAAACAGCATTAAAATTTTTGCTGAAACAAAAACCACCCATCAAAAAAAAGTTTTATCCACCATCTGATTTTTCTTCTTCTTTTGAGACTTCTTCATTTTCTTCATTTTCAACATCGTCTAATTTTTCTTCGCCTTTTTTCGAACCCACATTATCATCATCGCTTTCACTTTCTAATTCAGGTTCTTTCATTTCTTCGTCTTTTTCGTCTTCCTGGTTTTCTAATTCATTGGGTAATTCTTCTGGCATTTTTTGTTCTGTAATCAAAAATAGCCCGTTATTCTAATAACATTCTTACACATCTCAATGAACATAAAATTACCTTTCATTGCATCGATATCGAATGGATTTTCCTCATCTTGTCCGTCATCATCCTTTCCTTCTTCATCAATCTGTAGATTGTCTGGTAGATCAAACGGTTCTGGTTCAGGAGGAGGTTCTTGATGACCTAAAATTCGAAATCAGTATAATGAGTCACATTAAAGAATACTAAGATTAATATGAAAATGCTATATTACCATGATGAGGATCAATGTGATCTTCATCTCTTTGATTTTCGTCCATTTCATTAATTTCTTTTTCTTCTTCTTTTTCATTTTGTTTGTCATCATTAGTTTTGCCATCTTGACTTTCTTTAGTTCTTTCGTCTTTGGCTCCTAATTCTTTAGGACCTGTTTCTTCACCACGATCGTCATGCTCATTGGACTCCTTACCTTCTCCTTCCTGTTCCTCTTCTTCACTTTCGGAATCACTACCCCAAATCTAGACAAGATATGCTTTTTAGAACGATTCTTCACATATTCAGAAAAGGGGCATTTTTAAGCAACCAAATTCTCTTTGACTAACTTGTTGATCTAATGTTTCTGCTTCTTCACCAGTTTCTCCCATTTCTTTATCGAGTTCGTCTTCATTGTCATCTCCCGCATCACTATCATTTTCGTCATCTTTCTTCTCCAATTCTTGAGAACGACCACCGAAATCATCAGACACCTCGATTCCTTTTTCTTCTTCCTGTAAAGTTTCGATAATGAGTATGGATTTGTGGAAAAAACCCAGATAAAATGTGAAACATTCAACTCACTTTGCAATCTTTGTCTTCCTGTTTTTCTTCCTGACCAGCTTGTTGAGCACCTTCCAGCTGGTCCTGACTTTCGATTTCATCAGAAACATCTTTAATACCTTCACCATCTTCTAATCCCATTCCATTTTTATCTTGAGATGTTTTACCGTCTTCTTCTTCTTCGAGCAATTCATTTGGAATACAAAAGCCCTAATGAAGTGAAAAAAAATATAAAAACATCCTCAAAAACGAATACAGCAATTTTTATAATTTAAAAGGTACTTACTTTGGTAGCGAGGTCGGTGAAGAGACTCAGCAAATTTGAACATAATTTGGTAGACAATTTATACGTGGAAACATACTGCACAGTAATAAATTCAGCTAGCAAAATATATTGGCTCAACAACGGTAATAGTGGTTCTAGTAATCTGTAAAAACATCAAAGTAATAACATTAATAATATTTTCTTTTAAACAAAAATCAAAACATTTTTTGCAGAATTACATATTTTGAATAGCTATAGAAAATAATTAAATCTTACTTTTTTGCGGACAGATTATCGAAATCTGATTTAATGAGCAAATTAATCAAGCTGGAAACACGGTTTGACACATTTTTCACATTCAGTATCGCAAGATCTTCATTTAACGATTTCAATAATTCATCTTTCAAATGATTTTCCATCACCAGATTGGCGTCAACATCACAACGAATGTCATAATTTTTTTCTTCGCTAATATGTTTCTTGTATATTTTCTGAACAGCTAGTAAAATTTTCTTTCTGAGGTTTTCCAATTTCTTTACACAGGTACCGTCGATAGTACGGGAGCTTTCATTCGGAATTTTAAAATCGTCTTTAGCATTTAAAAGATCCATAATCAAGTGTTCTATTTTCTCAATTCCTCCTATCAGTGAATTACACTGCTCGTATTCGTGATAGCAAAATGACGACTTGATTAAATTCAAATCGTTCAGGATATCTTCAAACTCCTGACCACAATTCATCATCACATCGTATTGGTTTTTCGTAACAATATTGTCGTACACTTTTGAACTCTTGGCGGTAGAAATGATTCTGAAGAAGAATCTATTTTGCAATAGATTCAATTTTTCTAAACCCATTTCTACTTTAAGACGAATATCTTTCCATAATGGATTAGATTTCGTAGCATACAATAACGGACTATCATTATCCTTCAGTTTCAAGAAAGGAACTGAAAGCGAGTCTGTGGTAGGACAGCAATCCAGTATAATAAGCAACTCATGAAGAAAATAGATAGTTTCGTTGACAGTGTAAATAAATTTTTCCTATAATAAATAAATAAATAAATAATGAGATTATTTGAGATATTATAAAAAATATCACATCGATTCGAATATTCCAAATATTTACTTTCAAGTCAATAGCATTTTGATGACCGATGACACAGTTTTCTTGATATAATTCTGGTAATACAGATTCATATACTTTCAAGTTGAACAAATTCTCATTGTATTCAATTAAATTCTCTTTTTGTTGAATTGAAATATCCTAAATTAATTTTAAAAAAAATGAAAAGTAGTAATCATAATTCTTATTATTAATACAGTATGATAAACTAGAATACTAACCAGTAAGTGACTAGCAAATCCTTTCAACCTGTCAACGATCTGAGGACCTAAATCTTGATGTGGTTTTTCCAGAGCTAAATTCATTCGAGACTGTTTAGACACCGAACAGAAGAAATTTTCTTCGCAATTACTCCACACAGTGATCAACGTTTCATCAGCAGTACTGAAAAAATATAAAATAGATTATCATATTTACAAAGAATTGTTGGATTTAATGTTTCAAAAAGTCGCGATATGAGTATTATTTTACAAAATACTGACCTCTTTCACGATATAAATGCAAATTCAAAGTTTTAATTTTTTTTTGTTGAAAAATACTTACTTCTTTGGAAATAAAGAATATGACAGAGCAATATCCACAGGTTTCAAACTAGTAAATTCAATTGAGAAATTTCGATTTCTGCTGACAATGATTCCAGTTCTATAAGAAATACCTAAACGCGATAAAGTACGGAACAAATCAGCCATTGTTTTCCTCTTTTGTTGCAATAAATGTTTAGCCTGAGAACGCTGCTTCTCTTTTTCCAAACTTGTATCAATCTACAAAAACAAAAGAGTTCATTATTAGTACGTAAAACTATTATATCCATACAATTCATTTGAAAGTGAACATACATCCATTCTATTGATAATTCCAATGTCTTCATGAATAGAATTCGTAAAATCTTTCAGAGAATTTGTTAAGATTTTATATTTCGATTTAAGAATAATTGTTTTGCATAATTTCTTGGATTTCGTAATAAACTTCTTAAATTCTGGATATTCAGACGAAAAATTTTCCTGCAAAATCAACACAATTTTGAAAAAGTTTTCCTCAGTTTTAATCAAATTACGTATGTATACTTGGATCATGAAAAAAACCTACCGGTAAAACTGAACTCCGTAAAAATGAAACATTATCAACTACCAAATTAATGGTTTTTTCCGTATCAGGAATATCAGTTATACAGCTTTGAATAGGCGTTTCTAATATTTTCTAAAAAATGAAAAAAAATATGAGTTCACATAACTGTTTTGCTATAAATATTTTACGAACGAATGTAGAATTTAACCTGAAATTGTTTGATGTATTTCATCAGCTGTTCGTGAGTTTTCTCTACAGTCTTCATAATGGACCAATAGTTGATATCATTCCAGCGGGTAATTTTCACAAAATTATGAAGATTTTTACGAACATCAACGCTAAGTTTATGAATGTGAGAAGAAATTTGAGGTTTAAATTGTTTGTAATACGAATGCAAATTCCATAAGGCACTGCACAATAAACCTGGTTCAACAAAAAAACAATAAATAAGACAATATCTCGGCTTTATGCTTAAATATCTATTACTTTACTCACTTAATTTGGAATTGCTGGTTTCATTCGCATAATGACAGTGAAAAACAAATAATAAATTCAATTTGGCATCAAATTCTCCCAGGCTTGCTGTTTCAATATATTTCTGAAAGGCAGAAACGAGTACTTCAAAAGAACATTGATTTTCTGATTCCTCCAAGTACTGACAGCACACGGTGTATAAATGGAACCACCATTTACTAGTTTTCTTTTTCATTCTATATACGATTAAACAGAGCGAAAATTCGATTAGAAATACATTCCCAATGAAATAAGTTATGAAGAACAATTTTTCAGCAGAAATATAAAAAATAACCTTGCTGCGACATTTTCCAACGCATTCTTCCAATACGAAATTTCCATTTTTCTCCATTTGAAAATCAGTCCAGTCAAATCTTCGTAAATTTTTGTGAAAGATACTCCATGATGAGCCACTTCCTCCCATTCGTGTAATTTTTGCAATAAAACATCAGCTCCAGTCAAAAATCGTGAAACCGGGCTAGTTACTTCGAAAGACATTATTCTTTCAACAGTTTCTATAATCTACAAAAAAATTGAATATTCACATTTGATTCGCTATTGAAGTTTATCAATTATTGCAAAATTTTATAACAGGAGACTAAGCATTCCTCACCTTAAGCAGAACAGGATTATCTTCCCACGACTTGAGTAAATTTTCCGTATGCTCCTTGACACTAATCAAAATAGGATAAAACGAATATACTTCATCGACATCAGAGTTATGGTAAAAATCTTGATAATCTTCGACATAGGATGAAAATTTTTGCGCTTTGCAAGTCATTAGTACCGCTCCTGGCAGAGAAATAGAGTCAATGACTTCATCTAACGCGGAACGATAATTTTTCAGTATCGCAGCAAAAACACAATATCGATCATAAAAGGAGTCCAAGATAAATGAACAAGTATCCGTTTCACTTTCGAAAGGTAACCAATTTTTGTAGGTAAATTTTTTCGTCAGATGAGAATGTAATGTACAGATTTCAGTAAGATCGTCATCAGTGAGAAAAACAGCAGGCTTTTCCGACTTCTTTGTGGGTTCCTTTTCATCAAGCGTAGGCTCAATATTGAAATCTTCGTTGTAAGAAGGGGCGAAAAATCGCTGAATTTCGATTTTAGAATTCTCTTCTTCCGACACAGTTTCGCACAATGTTTTCGTTCTAAAAAATTTGTTTTGTAATTCCATAAAACAGAATAAGAAAATATTTCGTCCAAAAAAAAGAAAATTTGGAAAACAAAATGACTAACCGGAAAAGATACAGGCTTTCTTCTTCTTGCTCAGTTTTTTCACGTTGTTCTTCTTGTATTTTCCACAAATACACGATGCGATTCAGTAACTGCCGAATGGTGGTCCATATTTGTTTATTCATCTTACCATCAGTGCGTTTAATTACAGACAGTATGCTATAAAACTCCTTCAAACAGCTGCTAGTTAACCTACAAGACGAATATTTTATTTAAAAAAAAAAGATTCGAAAACATAATAAAAATTTACAATTTCTATCCAAGGTAAAACTAAAAATTACTTCATTGTAACTGTGGTGGAACAAACTTTCTCCGATTTGTCGTAGGTTAAAAGTTGAACAGCATTTTCGGAGAAGCAGAGTTCAACCAAGTCGTAAACTTTTGAAATACTAGATCGCGGGAATGAACATAAATTCAAGCAGATATCTTGAACTACGTCCACGTCTCTGGATGAGAGCGTAACCAAAGATCGGCTAATGGAAATACTTTTAGACAAATACGAAGAAAGAATATGGATTCCATAAGTCACCTGTAATTTCAAAATGCTTCAATTAATAAAAACATAATTGTAATGTGTGTAAATATAGATAGAGAACGCTTGAACCGCCAATATATCAGCAGTAATTCTCCACATTGACAGTAGATGTCGCTGTAAGAAAAAATATTAATATATTTTTTTATACCTGCATAACAGCGTATGTGATAGGTGTAACAATATCAGCGTACTCTGTGTACTTTTCATTGAACGAATTCAAAAACTGCTCGACAGAGTTCAACCAAACTTTGCATTCTTTGATGATCATATGAGCATTTGTAACGACTTCTTTCTCAAAGTTGAATCCTTTGAGGCCATCTATGCAATGAGCTATTCTCGAACATATTTTGTGTATGGATTTCAACGAACCAATACTATTTTTAAATTGTTCAACGTCCTGAAATAAATTTTTTTAAAATCAGTGGCTTGATAGAAACACGTATGTTCATATTAAAACACAGATACCGCACCATTTAGGAAACTCACTTTAATAATATTATAATATTTTTCAGTTTCGTCTCGTATAATGACGTTATCAGGAAACGTTTGAATTTTTTCACAAATTTCAATTTCCCATTTCTTATATAATTCTTCATAAGGGAAACCAGTATCATATCCAAGTAGTACTTGAGATATCTTGTTTACCATCAAGCGACATCGAACATATTCCAACTAAAAAGAAATTCAATTATGTTTAACAACTGAAAAATTCGATGAAATAAACTCTACCACCAATTACTCACATCATCCTCGCAGTTCGATTTCTTGAATCCTATTTTCTGAACTGGATCAACTAACTCGAAAATAGAATACAACAAAAATTGGGCTACTCCAACAGAAACCCAACTACTACCAATGTTAATCCAGAATTCACTCGAGTTACTCTTGTTTTCCAACAAAGTACACGCTTCTTTTAAATTACTGCTAATTACGTCAATCAATTCTAACTCTTTGACGGCAATTTCACTTTCAATGATCTTTTTGTGTTTAACTCGATTTTTTAAACATTCTATAATTTCATCAATTGATTCCATAGAACAGGAGTGCTCGACATTCAATCCGAAAATTCCACGTAAACTTTTTATCAAGTGATTAACCATAAATTGAATAATTTGTTGCTCATTGTATCTGAAATAGAATTTTATAGGTTGTAAAAATTTTACTAGTATTTCCAACAAACTGCCGATTCGAAAATCAATTACTTACAAGTACGATGCTTTTTCATGCGATACATAAGACGAATTTTTCCATAAGAATTCCTTTAGCTGATTCATCATAACTTTATAAATTTGAAGATTTCTCATCGAAGGTGTATAAATCGTTGGCAAACAAACGTGATCGTTGAACATAAACATAAATTCGTTTCCAAACGATGCAGTAGTCGGATAATGGAATGGAAGTAGATCCTACAAAAAATTTGTCGTACATTAAAAATTACATACGTAGGAGTACGTAAGTATATTACACAAACGAATAATAATCTCTCAAACTTACATCACTTTCTTCAGCATCGCCAGTTTCCTCAGTACTTTCTTTTCCTTTCCGGTATTTCAAGTAATTTGCATAAGAAAAGGTAGCAAATGATTCCATGTGTTTCAATAGCAAACAAAACCATTTCATTTTTATTCTGTTTTCAGATATATCGCTGGTAAAGGAATTTCGAATATTTGACAAATAGTTAGAAGGAATAAACGATAGTTTATCAGCATAATGCAACATTTCTGAAGCGACGTTAGTTTCAAACGTATGAACGTAATTTTCCTTGAACATGATTTGACCAAAAATATGATTTTTATAATTCGTTTCAATTTTCATGTAGAGTGATTCGAATATTGGTAAAATATCAACATCATATTTTGAATCGCGTAAGCTGGTATTTTGAGAATTTCTGTTTGCAACTCCGAGAATTTTTGAATCTTGAAAAAAAAAATCAAATCACCATTAATTATCAAGTCAAGATACATAGGAATAATGAATTAATCTGACATACCCTCCTCGATGCATTCCATATTTTGTTCAAATTCAACACATGAGATTGTTTTCACTTCACAAAAATTGAACAAAAGAGCTCGAAACTTTCCACAATCGATATTCGATCGATTTGAACAAAACCAATAATCAGTTCTACAAATGAAAAAAAGTACATATTCCATTAAAATTCGAATTCCAGAATATACTTAGCTAACTTATATATTAAATAAATAAATCAACGTACCTAAATTCTTCTGTTTCAAAATTTCTGATATCTGGCTGTCCCATTCTAATTTTCAATTGTTTAGAAAATGACAACAAACCAACAAAAGAAAAATCCGAGGATTCTTCTATTTGTGTAAGGTTTTCGAACAATACTCGAACCTCATTCGCCTGACTCCTAAATAAAACCGATACGTTAATGATGTAAAATTAATTAACAAATGCGGTTCGAAATAAACTTACAACGTCGAAAACCGAGATTCAATTTGAACTGTCAACCTTCTTAGCCATTTCATTAACCATTTAAATTGTATTCGTAGGTAACCTAAAGCATTCCTATTGAAGCGTAGAGAAGACCGCGAAAAAAATGGCACGTCTCCTATTTTTCTGAATTTATCATAGTTCTGCAGAGTTCTTAGGAATATTGCGTATAAGTGCTCATCGATGCAAATTGATTCGTTGTTTAAAACGAAGATAAAATAATCGTTAATTATCGTATCCAAAATATCAAATCGGCTGGCTATCAATTCTTCGGTAACTTTTTTAACAGGTATATTACCTAAAACAAATGGTACGTTTGATAAATTCGATACTATTATGATATATTAGGTAGGTAGATATTTAAGCCGAATTTCAAGTACCCGTTATACATGCTTTAGAGTATTGTCTCAAATTTACATCCATCTGTTCACTCCCCAATGAATAACAACAATCCAATTCCAAGCATCGGTGCTTCAATACCAGATAATTCATCAATAATGAAATTCTATTAACCGTGCCATTGACGGTACCTCGGAACACAGGCATTCTTTGCAAATCCCGTGACGCAGTGTAAGCCGTTCCAAATCCATCGGCTATTATATTAGATAAATTATCACTAAGTGCCGTCAAATCAACCCTTTCCGTCAATTGCTGTATGCAAAAGTGGCGATATTTTGCATCGTGTACTACCGTTTCCTCGTAAAATTTCAATATACTGTACAACAATAGGTTATTAATATTAATTCCAGATGTATCGAACATCCTTCGAAAATCGTCCGAAACTGGTAATTTGCCGAATAATAATGCGCTCAAATTAGTCGAATATTTTTCCGATACTATTTGGGCAAAAAGCAGCACCAACGTAGACTGTTGTTGAACCATATAAAATGTCGAATTGAATTGCAAATTCTGCGTGTTAACGGTAAGATAAAACGGTCTCAAATCCGGGACAAGTTCGTCCGAATTTAATATTTCCGATATAACGTTGGAAACTATTTCTTGCTGATCGTAACTCAATGAGCGAGATTTCAAGTAAACATCTTCGCAAACGATTTTTAAAGTTTCTTCGATAGATCTGCCATGACGACGGTGATGTTGAACGTACAAAAAACACGCGTGTATCATATGCCCAATGGATATCTGATCAAGTCCTGTGTAAAATAATTCGTAAATATAGGATACTTTATCTGGCGAAAATTTAAAAATATACAAATTACCATCAAATTACCATCTGATTACTTACCTATATTTAATTGACGTACAGCAAAATGCACTTTCAAGAGAGTATTGATTATGGAGTGTGATAAAAGACCATTATGACGCATAACAGCCATCAAATCAATTAAATTTTTACTCAAATCTTCATCGATCGGTTGCATCCATATTTCCACACCTCTGTTACGCATAGCTCTGATCATAAATAAAAAGTAATAATGAAGTAACCATATAATTCAACCTTTTTTTAAACTACCCAAATAAAAATTTAACGTGATTTTATAATATGAAAATATAGGTACCGGGAAATGTCTCCACGCTGAGGATCCATGGTGAAGAAAAGTCTGAAATCTGGATGTGGAACAATAGTCACAAGGTTTCCATTCTTATCGACACCTTTCTCACCGAGTGTTAAAACTCCACCAGGTTCGAGTAAGCCATTTAATCGATCTAATATTGCAGGACTGCAAAGATTTACATTTTCCACTAGTAACCATCGGCCTTCAGTGATACACTAAAACAGATAATAAAAATATATCATTAAGCATTTAAAATCAACAGTGCTGTAAAATTGAGAAAGATATTCCACATCAATAATTTTTACTCTAATTTAACTTACTTTAATTAACACGCTATCAACCCATTCAAATTTTCCACCCGAATTCAGACTACCAATTTTTTCAACGTCGTTTTCCAGTTTTTCGAGTTTTTTCAAAATTTTATCAATCTCATTTGTAAAATAATTATATTTCGAAAGATGTTTTAAAAGTTTGAATGAAACTGTAATTCGTTTTTTAAACACTTCAGTTTCCACGGCTAAAGATGAATTTTTCTTATCTGCTTCATCTGAAAAAAAAAAAAAAAAAATCATTCAGCATCATTCGTGAATTGCACACGTTATAAAACAGATATTACATATAAAAAAATTAATTTTTTGACGAAATCAACAGTAATTATAATAAATTTATACATATATGATGCATGCAGAATTGGTAAAATAAAACACAATTAAAAAAAAAATTAAAAAAATATGTGTCAGAAGTGGGATTCGAACCCACGCCCTCAATTGAGGACCAGAATGCTCCGCTATGCATAGCATAGCAAGGTACAGGCCTTGAGTCTGGCGCCTTAGACCGCTCGGCCATCCTGACAACTACGATCAACGAGCGATTTCAACATTTACTAATTCCGTTACATAACGTAATTATGTTTTTTTATAGTTTATTTTTAAATTATCTCGTATTCTACCGCTTATCATGAAATTATTTTGGTTTTTCAAATTAACAATATAACGAAACACATTCGCATTGCAGAAAAGTTGAACAAAACAGGCGCTATCTGACGAGCTTTCATGAAACAATGATAATAATACGCGTGCGCGCAATATAAATACTGCAAACGAGGAATTCATCATATTAAAATTTAATTATGAATTACGAATAAAAATTACTTCAAATTTTTGGGTTTAAAAATAATACGAATATTCCGACAGTGAATGGAAAAATAAATACATGATTTACAGACAAAAACAATTCATTAATACTTCACCGTATTCATAGAAAAATTGTAAGAATCGAATAGGTATAGTCATGCGCAAAATGCATAATTCTATTCAGGGTTGAAAATGATTGATTTTACGTAAAAATCATTTCAAAATTAAAATTAAATTTTTTTAAAATAATTTGTAATAAATAAAGCAAAAAAAAAATTAAAAAAATTTGTGTCAGAAGTGGGATTCGAACCCACGCCCTCAATTGAGGACCAGAATTCTCCGCTGTGTATAACACAGCAAGGTAATAGCCTTGAGTCTGGCGCCTTAGACCGCTCGGCCATCCTGACAACTGAGAATGCAGGGCCAAATTAACCGTTACAAGCCAAAATTAGGTGATATAAATTATATAATGAGTAATTTAAGTGTTTAAAAACGAAAATTCGAAACAACGAAATGGTGAAATGAAAAATTAATAAATGAAAATTACATTTTCACTATAATTTGACAAAATCATTAAATGGCTTCTTGGAAAACTGAAAGTAGAAACATGATACGTAGACGTATACTTATTTCACAGGATAACGTATGAGTTATTTCTTTACACTTAATTGAAAGAATTTAATATACTAGCACGCATCTGCATCTTTTATTGTTATGCGAAAAAAAGGTTATATAAATAGTGCATTTACCAACAAGCGTAGAAATTTCTGTTGCTCTTAATCAAAGTAGATAATTTTGAATGAGAAATGAAAAAATATGTACATGTAAGAAAAATAGACATAGATTGCACGGAAATCTGAACAGCATAAGCCTACCAATCAGACATTTAAAGTTACTAACGATCAGTAAGTTTTAATTTTTTCAAAAATGTTTGTAAATACATTTAAATTTTATTAGAAATTCATTTTCTAATATTCAATGAAATCAAAATCAGTGCATTTTTTTCTCGAAATTTTCATACAATACAGGAAAAGATTATAACATGTTAAAAATTCAATAAAAAAGTGCCATTCTGATTTTTTCTTGTTTTTCAACTTGAATAACGCTAACTTCTCGGACATGGTGTTCATCCCTTCCTTGAGACCAAAATACTTGAAGATTTTTTACATCTATACTAATTTTTAGCCTAATTTTCGATGTCACATAGTCAATGAAAACCAAGCTATTACATACAGGCTATCGACCTACAGCGGTTGAAGGGGGGGGGGGAATCAACAAAATCCGTTTCATTTTTGGCCATGTCATATATTTATTTTTATTTTATTTTATTTTATTTTATTTTCCTCCAAACTAAAAGATTGTTTGCTCGGCACAATACTGACCAAAATCGATCAAATTGAGGGAATATGCTTCGATTGGCGGGACATTTGATATTGTGGAGTGGAGATAACCTTCGGTCAAAGTTCAGTTGTACCGAAATTTGAGGAAGGGGGTGTTGAAAGGATAAAATGACGAAAATCGTTCCTTTTTGAGCCAATCGATAAACATAACATTTCCAAAAACCATGCTCTTAGGTTAATTAAGAAGGGAAATATGAGTGTTTTTCGCCTTTTTGACCTTGAAAAAAGAACAGTTCCCCCTCCCATCTCCCCTCCAAATTGAGCTAGTAAGTTGAAATTTTGTATGTAGACTTAGTAGGGGCTACAAATGTACCTTTTGGAGGTTTCCAGTTTTTAGACTCATGGCACTCCCTAACAGTCCAAAAATGTGGTTTTTTAGGCGAGTTCTCTTATTTTTTGAGTTTGTTCGTTGCATGACTCCTCTCCAAATTGAGCTAGGAAAGGGAAACTTTGTATGTAGATTTAGTATAGGTCATAGAAGTGCCTTTTGGTGCAGTCGACTTTTTAATCCCATTGCACCCACCCTCCTCCCTACCATTATCAATGACACCTTACGAATAGCAGGCTGAAAACCATTGCAAAGCAATGCTAAAAAATGCTCTCTTAAATCCATTTTTCAAAATTTTGCCTTCGCTTCCCTTGGACATACCATTTAATTCTTTTTTTGTAAATTCACCCCCCTCCCCGATGATAGTACACAGAAAAATGAAATCCTCTTGTTTGAGCCATTCCTGACTTCGCCACGGGTTGTTTACGATCCATTTTCATTTTTTTACTGAATAAATTATTGTTTTATGGATAATTAAATTCTGTAAAGAGAAGCATCGCTTTCTATATCTTCAATTAAATTTTGAACACTGTAATTGTAATAAATAACCCCAAAAACAAATTAAACCAGTTACATAACAATGTCAGGCTACCGTGTTAATTTAAGGTTAGTATCATTTTATTAAAACTCATTGAAAAAAAAAATACAGCGGATATAAAGAAACTTACCAATGTTTTCAGTCATTTTAAATGTTCTCCAATGTTCAAATAGATCGACAACCACACTCCACGAATCAGGAGTTTCCAAAATCAGTTTTTGTAAAATAATAAAAAACACCTCTTCCATCTGACTGCTAATTTCTTCCAAATGTCGATTGTAATCCACCTGAAATCCAACCACAATGTCAATACCAAGGGTAATTTATTCAATAGCCTAATTGGACCACATATAAAAATTTTCCACCCTAAACACTCGCAGTGAGTATTTTCTTTTTAACCACAAAAGACAGAAGACAGAAATTTTCAATCTACAAACAAGTTTATTTCAGTGGTGAGCTCAATTCATTCTTTATTAAGGTTTGCAAAGTCAAACTATTCCCAATAGGCTCTAATTCATTGATACGGCAGAGCAGAGGTATCGTACGTTTTTCTTAATACTGTATCTCGATAACGTGACTTTTAGTACCAGTCCACTTGTCACTTTAAAACATAACATAGTATGCGAAGAATACTTTTTTTTTTGACAGCTTGCAATACCGCAATTTTATCCTGTACCCCAAACAGTAATTTGAAAACTAATGGGTTCGGCAAACCGTAAACGAAAAATGTCACGTCAAATAAACTCGTGTCTCCTGCTTTTACTGTTTGAAGCTATGAATTTACAATTACTCCGGTGAGTTTATCCATAAAGGATGTAACTAACGTATAGGTCAAGGTATACATGTGAGATTGATTAGAAAATTTCAACATTCATACGATTTCTCAAAGTAGGTATCTAAATTCTTTCATTAAGAATTTCCATAATAATAAAATAAACGTGTCTCAATTTTCAATAGACATAAGTACTCATTTAAATAGCAGAATATTCCTTATAAATTCTCCGATAATATAAAAATTTTCAATAACACTTTCTTCATTCAGCTTCTATTTCTGAATTATTCTGATCAAAAACATAATGCAACATACCTTGGGTAATGAAATAAAGTACGAATAAGAAATTATTTCATAGGTGCGAGTTTTACAGAAAGAAATAAAAGAGATGAAATGAATCCAGCTACATCGTATACCTATAAGTATAGGTGCTAGGTATAAGCAGTCTTGAAATAATTTTTTTTTTTAAAACCTTGTCGTCGAGCTTTTTCCTAATTTTAAAGGAACTAAGATTACAAAAAAAAAAAAAAAAATTCAACGAACGGTTTCATTATTATTTTTTTTTTTTAAATATTAAATTTTTCTTACATTTAGCTAGACTCAGACATGATACCTCAGCGTAATAATGAAAAACTAGTTCATAAGTAACCAAATCAAGGAACTATACGTGTTTATCATCGTTACGAGAGATAAATGGTACGTTTTTCATTAAGTTGTACGGCTTAATTTTGATACAATAAATTACTAAAATAGGTACCTAAGCGAAATCAACGACGAAAGCAGAAATTCAAAGAAATGAATTATAGCTTTTATCGTCTACTGTTTCTATAATTCGATACGATGCGATGCCACGAAACATAATACAAGAACGGTAAAAAGATAAATAATCTACGTTTAATTAATTCCACTACCTAATTAAACAATGCCAAAATAGGTAGACATATAACATATCCGAGATAATGCACAACTCTTAATCTTTTGACTAAAAATCGCACAAGCTATGGTACATTCTCAACTATAACACGAGAAATATTTCTATTTGTATTAAGGGCTGTAATCAAAGTTGAAGAAAAAACACACCGTACCTAACGACTATAACGTCAAATGGGAAAGAGTTACATCCTTTGGACTTTTTCCAAAATAGGCGACAAACTTCTTAAAATTTAATTCAATTAAAAAGTCTCACAGTCACACATTAAACACTGCTGATCTTTTACACCATTTAGGAGTATTATTTTACCCCTTTTTATGGAATGACCAAAGTTTTCAGCAGTGCAATTTTCCAGCTCTAGTCAAAGTTTAGTTTGCCCTTACCTACTAGTGCTTTAAATTTTACAACAATAGCGAAGAAAGAAAAAGCATAAAAACAAAAAAAGAACAAACCAGCTTTTAACGCTGTACAAGGATACAAGCTTGATCGCCCACGTCATAGAAGTCATCAATATTAAAAAATTTTCGATCAATAATACAAATAGTATGGGCTTTTTAGGTTTGAACCCGATCAAAATTCAAGGAAAGCGAAAATTTCGTACAAAGATACTTTGGAGTATATATTTCAGTAAACTCAAACCTTCCTAAAATCCATACATATTTTAACCCCTTTTTCCGGGGCAAAAGAGGATGTAAATTTTGTTTTTTCGGTAATTGCTTCTCAGATAATGCACTTACGAAAAAAATGTTGAAACCAAAATTATAGAGCACCAAAATACGAATATTTTTATTTCTTTACCTTTTTCTCCTAGGAGGTGGAGGGAGGGAGGGGGGTAGGGCATGAAGAAACAAGTCACGTTTAAAAATTTCCCTGACACAAATGTAATTTTTAGAAATCAGCTTAATTCACTTCTACGAGCGGTTATTTTGCATGGTACTTCCCACTACTATGCAATATAAAAAAAATGTGAGAACAGCCTCTTTTCTCAAAGTGGAAAGGGGGTGGAGCTTCTAATGAAAAAATCGCAATATTCTCCGAGCGTAGATTGGTTACAGTGAGAAATTCTAAAAATTGGTTCAAACAAACGTGTACACAATTATTCTGAGATAATTTTTAACACCTCCGCGCATCATGAGTATGACTTAATCAATGATTGTACACGACAATTTTTAATATTTTGGAACTTGATTAAGAAGTACAAGGGTCACCTAGGTACCCAGCTTAATTATTCATACCAATATCACATTTTTGTGATATACGAGATTATAAATTTTAAGTAAAAACTGAGATCGGTGCTTGATCGGATATACAATACGTGTTTTGTGGACAAACCGAGATCATGAAATAACATCTATTTAAAAGAGAACTACGTTCGATTTCAGCAATGAGTGTTGAGTTTTGAAACAAGAAACAGAGTAAAGTGTTGTTATGAAAGAATCCCATAATCGATATAATCATTAACAAAAATGTCGCATTGTTGATCGATAATTATAATTTGAAATCCAACACTCAACATGATTCACCAGCGAATTTACGAATAACGAATCGTCATTTGACGTATAATTTTCCACAGTGACGCTTACGAGACAATTTATGCTCCTGGAGGCTGCGTTTCAAACACTGTCCATATATTCCAATGGTTACAAAAGGAAAAGTTTAAAAACCGTTTCGTACGGTAGTATTGGCTCAGATGAACACGGTCGTTATTTAATTAAAGAACTTCAAAAAGAAGGAGTTACAACCAAGTAAGATTGAAATTTGAAGTGGATACATATTTTATATGCAATTCATTTTGCTAGATTATAACATTAGAAGGCTAATATCATTGCCAAACGTCCCAATGGATCAAACACAGCTTCGTACAAATATAAATACGACTAACATAAGATTGAAGAAAAAAATCCACAATAATGTGCCATGCTATACATTAACTTTTCCCATTACAGTCGAAATTTTGTGCACAATAATTAAAAGTCGAGAGAAAATGTTTTCATAAAGTTACACTTACTTAATACCGATAAGGTACAAAATGAAATTCCCCCAAGAGATTTTTATAAGACACACGTATTACCGGCAAGAGAAGGATTTTTCCTTCTTTTTTTTTCCCACTATAGACAATGCAATTCTATTACTATTCTCCAACTGCGCGTTTACCTCGCTTCTTATACATAAGAAAACTTTTACTAACGTGAGTATAAGTGGAGCTTGACTCATTACATTTTTAATAGACTTCAATTCGCTAAAGTAGATCCCATCGCAATTTCTGTAGTCTACATAGGGTTTGTAGGTATTTTTACCTCTCGGTTTAATGAATAGGTAGGCTAAGAATCAATAAAATAACGTTTGCTTTGTGACATCCAAAAGCATACATATCGAGGACTAGAAATCCAGAACAGAATAGCGATTATACAAAACAGTAAACGTTACTAAAACTCAAGTAATGCAGAAATATCGAATTTATATCGATAACATCGATATACATCATTCTGATACTCATCGATATAAAATTTCGTATCAAAATTGTAATTTTAATATTGATGAATTTCGATGATTATTTTACTAACAGTTCAATTATTTCATTTTCTACAATTTAGGTCACTTTTTCAAACTACAAAACCAATAAAATTGTGAAATGAAATGAAAAATGATTTCAACTTTTTCATGGTCGACACAAGTGCAGTCCATCATTTAGATTACGTTTAGCTTAAATCCAAAGAGATAGGAAAGGAACAGATCTTTTTCAAGGGGGGAAATCCTCTCAGGAGGCTAATTTTTGGGTCTGTTACACAACTTTGGATTACCCATCGAATGGCTCAAAAAGAAACAATTTTTGCGATTTTTACCCCTCAGAACCAGCTGTCCTAAATTTAGGCACGACTGAATTCTGATCCGAGGTCATCTCCACGCCAGAATATCAAATCCGCCGCCAATCTAAGCCTATTTCCAAAATTTTATCGATTTTGATTGGTATCGAGCTGAGCAAATAATTTTTAATTTCGGGGCAAAGAAAATTACAATAACTGCTCGTAGTGATCTTCTGGGATCCTAAAACAGGTTTTGCTGATACCCCCCTCCCCCTCAAATGTAATAGATCGGTCGACTGTAATAGTCTGGTTTTCATTGACAATATAACATGGAAAATCAGGCTGAAAAATGATCGCGAAAAAATGAAGGTGAAAATTTCCAACAGGTTGCATTACTTTTTAATTCAATTTATTTCAATGCGAAATATCAAAATAATATCGATATTATCGATATTTTCGGCATTCGTTTTTCTTTTGATATTGATATTTAGAGGTGAACTTTCTTCAGTCGTCATCCAGTCATTTACAAACCATATCGTGAACTAAATAACTAAAAGTATAATATTCAAAATGAGGTTTTTCACTATCACCACCTAATCTACCTTTACACCATATTTTTTTTTTAATTTCTGGAAAGTTATCAAAATCATTCCATAAATTAATAAGCAAAAATTTACTACTTTCCTTGGATTACCGATTTTATAATTTCCCATTTGCTTACCCCGCTTTAAGATATTAATTTGGGCTACACAGAATTATCATCGTAATAAGTAGTGAAAAAATACTAAACAACAACGTTATCGTAATAATTAACAAGCAGAGACAAATTATCAATAATAATTATTCAGAGAGTAAAGTCAATTTTATTCAATGCGGTCTGCTATCTCTTATTTGGTAGAAGTGGGGAGTGAGGGGGAAATAATCTCATCCAACACACTTCGCACAAATTTAGAATCATTTTTCATCACTTGTATACGCATTCTCGAAAAAACCTGTCCCACAACGAATCTGCTATGAAAATACAAAGATCTGTCAAAAAATAAATCTAATAAAAACCGCGAAAAGAATTCAAGCCATTTTCAAGTAAGTAGGTAAGTAAGATGAAATATTTTAGAGTTTTTGTTTTTTTATTACGTAAATCGTACGCATCTCGAATTCAAAGTACCAAATAAATGATGAGACCTAAAAGCATTATACAACTATCATCTACTCGTACTTTATGATCGCTACTCGAACGCAGACGGCTTTTCCATTCGGTTAAAACTATCATTTTTCATTTGACATGATAATGCGGATAGTACACGAGCTTGAAAAGTCTCGCTAAAAATTCCTATTTTTATTTTACGCCAGTTAATTTTAAAATAAACCTGATAACACGTATCACGTTCTCCGTTTCGAACGAACTGATATTTTCGAAAACTAATAATATCTACCAACCTACAAACTTGTCGTGAAAATTAAGTTTTTGTTATTTATACGAATGATTAGACCTGGGGGAGAAACCATTACGCGTAGTATGAGTTTTGGGGTTTCAGAAGTCTATTTCGACGACCATTTTCGCTGATGTCTGATGTACGACTTCTTTCTTAAAAGTAATGAATCTATTTTAACCGGCTCGTTATCGATCAAAGTCGTTCAAATTTGGGCCATAGATTTGGTGTAGTGGTAGATTTGATCTATAGGCGAGGGGAGGGGGGACAGGAGGAGGAGAAACAGAAGACGGAGAGAAAGTTGAAAAACTCAACAACGCAATATCTAACGATCGATAAGAAATCAAGAATTGTATTTCGAAATTAGAAATTGATTACTCCAGATAAGACTCCATCCAAAGGCTCTCCTACGATAAGATGATGCAATCCGCCCTGTCACCGATTGCAATGAAACATATTCCAAATTTTGATTTCGGTTCAAAACCACTCAAAAAAATTGTTGACTAGTTCCACCAGCCCTACCCGATTATCAAGTCCGTATACTTTATTTTCAATATTTTCTACCTCCGAGGCATTACACATAATTCTAATCAAGTACATGTAATTGTGACCGTTATCATTGGACGACATTAGTGGACCGTCAGCAGTATGACGTCATCATTGGACTAACATCAGTGGACGGATTTTATGATTTTAAGTTGAAATGTTGAGGAAAATTGGAGATATTTGAAGTTGACCCGTCAACAGTGGACCTTGACCTTGAATTGATTTTATGATTTTCAGTTGAAATGTCGTCATCTGTTGACCCGCCAACACTTGAGCTTTGATCCTGAATAGATTTTAAGATTTCAAGTTGAAATGTCAGGGAAAATTAGTTCGCCTTGGTCCCGAGTTGATTTCATGATTTTAAGTTGAAATATTCAGGAATACATCTGTGTTTAACATTTTAACATGAAGTCCAAAAATCAAAATCGCCACACTAAAAACGGGACGCTTTCGCAGAATGACCACCAGCCTCAAAACACATCAATGTCAAAATTAAAGATGTTTTATTTTGACCCGTCTACAGTCGACCTCGACCCTGCATCGATTTCAAGATTTCAAGCTAAAATGTTGAAGAAAATTAGTTGATCTTTACCCTGCATGATTTTATGTTTATAAGTTGAAATGTTGAGGAAAATTAAAAATGTTTAAAGTCGACCTATAAACAGTTGACCTTTACTCTGGATTAATTTTATGATTTTAAGTCGAAATGTTGAGGAAAATTAGTTGACTTTAATCCTGGCTGATTTTTATGATTTTAAGTTTAAACGTTGAGGAAAATGACCCGTCATCGGTTTACCCGTCAACAGCTGACTTTGATCCTAGATGATTTAATGATTTCAAGTTGAAATGTAGATGAGGTGTGACAAAAATTATTTGCTGAGAAACAGTAAACATAAATACCGGCAACATAAAAAGTATCAGAACTTATATTCTTTCGATTTTTACTCTTTACATGCAAAGAGTACTAAGTATTTATTTATATTTTTTTTTTTTAATACTAAAAGGAGTTTTGGAAGCCTTGAAAATTTTGAAAACTGAAAAAAAAAAACAAAGTTTGTGTTGAGCCGTGACTGGAATTGTTTGTAAAAGTTGAGTCATGCTCTTACGCATAACGTATATTTTTTGAGCTGCTCAAAAGGGGGAGACGATGTACAACATGTTCAAAAAAATTAAAAACAAATAAAAAACACGTTTTTTGTCGTTTCTTTTTGTCGCTTTTAGAACTTCAAGGTTGATATTGGAGTAAAAAATAAAATTTTATGTAACCTATATAAAAAGACGTGAAAATGACAATTTTCGATTCTTGAGACCCAAACGAGTAATAATATGGATTAGGGAGTTGTTAAAATTCATACAATATAACGGAACTGTTGAGCGAGCATTCATATTTTTAACGGATTGTGCGTGGAAATAAATTATATTCGTACGCGCAACTTGATGAATTTTCTCTTGAGCCATTACCTACAAAAGCCTTTAGCTAGAAAGTTGAAATTTGATATGTAGGCTACTCTATCGCCAAACAATCCCCTATCAATCCACAAAATGTGATTTTTCCAACAGTTCCTACAAACAAAGTTTCTCTCCAAATTGACTTGGAAAGTTGAAATTTAGTATGTACGACGAGCATAGGATAGGTGTACGAGAAAACGCTATCGGTGTTCCCAAACATTCACCCTAGCCTCTTCCCCCCCCCTCCCACACTATCTCTGTTATACTCAAAAAAAAGTCTTTTTCGGCAGTTAGTCTTGGTAAATGCTCTCTTTTTTTTATGGGATTTTTTTTATCCTGGGCGTTTATAATTACTAAGATTTTTACGTCCAGTGTTTAAAAGGGTTCAGAAAGGTTAGGACTTGAATTTGGTGTTGGAGATTGAGTTCTTTAATTTTTCTAACCGGATTGGATGGGTTGGAAGATGCTGATGCGAGGA
The DNA here is from genome assembly GCA_900060175.1 of Ferrisia virgata. Taxonomy (NCBI): domain Eukaryota; kingdom Metazoa; phylum Arthropoda; class Insecta; order Hemiptera; family Pseudococcidae; genus Ferrisia; species Ferrisia virgata. The sequence continues at coordinate 158 of FIZR01010220.1, read as the reverse complement.
ATTTGTTCAAAACTAAAGGAAATCTGAATTCGAGGGGCAACTCGCCTGCTTCACAGTAGATGCTGTCGATAGGTGAGGAGGGGAGTGCACCTATGCATAGACGTATTGCGGCATTTTGAACAGTTTTGAGGATTGAAAGATTTTTCTTGGTTGCATTT
>FIZR01010215.1:0-12183 GCA_900060175.1 Ferrisia virgata | reverse complement strand
ATCTCTTGAATAAAAACTCTCCTCCCTTATGTCCAACATGCAAATGCCAAATCACTACAACTCATGTGCTCTTCGAATGTCCCAAGTTTCACCGAGAAAGAAACTTATTTGTCACATCAAACGATCCTGTAGAAGTCTTGGCTGATGATGGTCAAAAAATTCAAAATCTACTATCCTTTGTTACCAAAACTGGACTAAAACCCCTTCTTTGAACAATTATTCCTTCAATACGCCTCTGGCCTCCGTTGCAGACCATGGCGTTAAGTAAAAAAGAAAGAAAAAAAATCCTCCTCCTCTCATTTTTTTGCTCGCCACGATTAATAATAAATTATGCCAAATTAGTTCAGTCTTGTTATATGTTTTCTTTCACCTTCTTAGAATACACCCCCGGTTGACATCATCTCTCGACGGTCCAGCTCTCAAGTTTGGTTTCCTAATGCCTCTTGTTCTGCGTACAAACAGCAATTTTTCGCCAAAACACAAGAATTACACATCTCGATACTAATTATGATAATCCCCTGTCGTTAGTTCTGTTTCACCCTGCCGGCGGCCTCCTTGCAGCATTCAATTCTCATGATATATGGTCGGCTGGATGATGTCGCTGTATCTTTATCGCGATCTTGTCTACGATATCGAGGCCCTGAGCAGCTGTTCGGCTACTTACACAGAAGCCAAGCGCCTCGTTTAAACCAACCAACCAACGTAACGTTTAAATTAAGTCGAGCTTAAAACAATGCCTCGGCAACGGAATCGTAATCAAATTAAGTATAACAAGCTGATTAGGATGTTTCGCCGTATTTATCGAATTCGTGCTGCGGTTTTTGCAAAAATCGTGCGCGCCTTCGTCGTCGATTAAATGGGTAATACGCCTGGTTTGGTACCTATAAACCTACGCACGTCCACGTACAGGCCACTACGGCTGCTTTTAACGCGGCCAACTTGTGAGGTTAATAACGATTTCGCATCCAATATAGCCTAACTCTTTAAGTACGTATACGTAATTCCGTCGCGTCGGCCTTTTTAATCGTCCCTGAATGGTAACTCTTTTTAACTACACCATCGCAAGCATACACAACAACCATAACGTTAACGCTATACGAATAGACGAGATAGGTAAACAAACATACACTCTGAGTACACGAGAGAGTCTCCTTTTTTTTTTTTTTTTTTCAAAAAAAAATTTTTATAATTGGAACATTTTTTTTTTTTTTTTTTTTTTTTTTCAGAAAAAAATTTTTATACTTGGTACATTCTTTTACTCGTACAGTGGTCGGCGGGCGGCGCGTTTCTCTTAATTCATTTTCGCCATCTGTAAAGCTTACAGCATCCGCAAGAGTATCGGCCAAGACAAAAAAAAAAAAAAAAAAAAAATACACAATGCATACAACAACGTGTCGTTAGTGGTTTTTTTTCTTCGCTCTCTTATTCGTCCTGCGCCTGCTTTAGAGACTTCGGTGCTTTATTCTATTGCGCCATCGTCGTAGACGTAGGTCATATGTAATATGTATACCTACATATGCGAAACCAAAACAACAACAACAACAACAGTGAAAAAAAAAATCAACATGGAAATACGTAATTACCGCGGCAAGTTTCGAATTATTACTATCATTGTATTTAAGTGGAAATATATGTAAAATACGTACGATATGTTTCTCTTTTTTTTTTTTGTTTTTTACTTCTATTTTACTTATACAACTAAAGGTAGGGTATACGTAGTACGTAGCTGTGTGTGTGTGGACGTGCGCTGGACGAAAGAATTGCTCTTATTCAAATTATATATGGTTCTTTCGCGGTGTGTACGATGTACTTTTAATTGAATACTTCTGTAACTGGTTCGATGAGAATTCTATCCAATAAAATAAACGATGAAAGAAAAAAAAAAAAATGAAAATAAAATAAACTTAAATGCTCGCGATTAACGAACCATTACTTTTATTTTTTGCTCGCTGGCTTGCTCGTTTGCCTGCTTTCCTTCTCGCCCCTATCAACGTGTGTACCTATCTGTGTAGTACTTGTAAACTATTTACCTGTACTACACACTTTTGTTTCTGTATTTTTTAAATTATTCCCTACGGGTCGTCACCATTATTTTAAATTATATAAGTAAAACAACAACGCAACGTCTCCGAGGGTGACCTTAATAATATGTACATATAGTACTCGCGTATAAAGCTCTGGTACTTTATTTGCGATGGTTAAAAGAGGTGAAGGGAGAAAAGTAGTTCGATTATTGTAATTTACATATTATAACGATGGCCGATTATATATGCCAGATTTCAAAGCTTATCGAGTAACAAATCAGTGATCTATCCTCGTTCACTTCATTTTCATGAGTTATAGTGCGAGTAGTATATCACTGAAAGCTAAAGCATCACTATTGAGTCACCATAGACAAGTGTGACGCAATAGCATACTATTACGCAGGAGGTACACTAACTCTCCAGAACCCAAATGATATCAAAAATATTCTTTACCAAACTCACCTTGTCAGCTGGCAAAATCAATGGGACCTGAAAACTGAAAATAAACTTTTCATTCACAAAAAATCTGTCCTACCATGGAAAAACCTTTCACTCCTCAGAACGCACAGATGAAATAATCATTACACGTCTTAGAATCGGTCAAACAAAAATAACCCATAGCCATGTATATCTACGAGCCCTCAAACCTATGTGCCAATTTTACAACTCCGAGCCCATCACCACCCAACACCTGCTGTTCCTCTGCCCTAACTTGAAACAAAAAAGACAAACCTTGAACATGCCAGAAAACACCCACTCTGTTTCAGATTCCTTCACAGTCATGCAAAAAATCCTCCTCTCAATAAAAGAACTTGACCTCCAAACATCAAATTCAAGTCCTATCCTTTTTGACCCTTTTTAAACACTGGGCTTAAAAATCTTGGCAATTATAAACGCCCAGGATAAAAAAAAAATTTTTTTTAAATGAACGTGTTCATGTTAATTGCAAACTTTGGTAAAACGAGCCAAAGGTGAGTGAAGTCCAATGGTCACCCTTATTAAAATGAGGAAATCAACCCTTGATCAAAATCAGATCCAAAGTGGTCCAGAATATTACTTCGGATGTAAAACTACCCCAAAAAAAATTGACCCCCCCATCCCTGCCGGCTCCACAATTAAGGGACTTCAAATAGTGAAAATTCCAAACGTGATATCTAAAGTTTGGTTGGATGGAAAATTCTGAAATTTTCACAGATTATGCGTACAATGCGCAGGTATGTGTGATAATTTTTTCAAAAAAAAATTAGTCAACATTTTCCCAATTTTTCATCTCTTTGACAAATTAAAAAAAAGTAATTTTGGGAGAGCGAGAGTGATACGATTGAATTTTATTCCAATACTTTCGTAACACCCTTGAGTGTAAGACATAATTTTTTCAAAGCCCGAAAATGGGTACGACATGCTCAAAAAAAAAATACAAAATTTGAGAAAACACGGTATATTGGCTCAAGAAGAGTCGAATTGAGAAAGCAGGTTGTTATTCGATCTCAGCGGAACTGAATTAACAACAATCGATATGCTACACGACATTTTAATCGTTTTTCAGTGTTTTTCCACAAAATTAGTATTCAAGCTCAGCGACCTCAAAGTAGTAACAATCGACATGTCAGCTCTGTTTTTCAGTTTTTTAAATTTTGACCATATTGGAGGGGGGGGCGTTTAGAGGAGTCGGATCAAAAAATGACCCGATAATCAAACTCAGCGTCCTCAAATTAGTAGAAATCCATAGGCATCTACTGAATGCACATGCCAAATAACTTCGTGGCTCAATTTGGGGCAGAATTATACGAGAAATCCATTTTTTCGAGGTCAGAAGGGGGGGGGGGGGTAAATCATCATATCTTCCGTACTAATCGATATAGAAGGCTTTTTTTTTAGATATACTACACCAGTGGTTTAAAAACAACCAATTTCTGCAATTCTGGCATCTTAGCATCTTGTGGCATAGAGGGGGAGGGGGAACTGATCAACCTCAAACAATTTTTTCAATGTAAAAATTAATTTCTTCGTCCTCGCATCGCTCGAGATGGGCTGTATATTATTCAATTTTCAAGAAAAAATCTTTAGCATATTTTCCTTTCCCCATGTTTTGGAAATCAGATGTTGTTAGGTCACTGCAGCACTTTCTCGCCTAGTTTTGCTCACATAAAAATACATTACTTCGTCCTCCCTTCGCTCGCGCTGGACTATATATTATTTAAATTTCAAGGGAAAAAATGCCCGCGAATCCCCCTTACCCATCCTCCAAAAACTGAATGTTGTTCGGTCACTGTAGCATATTCTCACCTAAATTTAGTTATGATTGAATTTCGACCGAAGTATTTTAATCCGTCGCTAGTCCAAAACTGGTTTCAATAATCAGTCCTCTAGGACCTCAAAACTGGATTTGTTGATGGACCCCCCCCCCTCCTTAAACTATCCGTCACTTGTTCTCAACAAAAAGTAGTCGTGTGAGATATCGATATCAAGACAATTTGATCTGCTGAAAACGAATTTGAGGTTAATTTTCACCTTAGATCATTTACTCGTGTGAAAAAACAAATAAAAAACTGTACTTTTATAGACGTACAAGTGTTCGAATGTAAAAACTAAGCTGGAATTCATGTTCGCCGGATCAAATTACCTTGATTTGGACACCAAACACGACGACCCTTTTTTTTTTTTAGAAATTTCATTATTCCAAATTTACTCGCTGAATTAAATAGAAAATCGAGAGTTGAAAAATGAAATTTTCTTACGCGTACTTAACATTATCATGTTGGGTATTGAAATCATGGTACTTTGACCTGCTGAACACGAATTCGAGATTGATTTTCACGCCAGAGTATTTTTTCACTTTCTACTAAGCGAAATTGGTTGACAAAAAAATTCTCAACTTTTCATACACATCCGCCAGCTAACGAGACTTATGATGACTGGTATTATATAGTCTAACCCTACAGCAACTGGTTCTAATATCCAATGGTCGACTATACGTATAGTTTGGTTGTCGGTAGTTTTATGTGCGTGTTGACAATATTAGCACGTATATATCTATAGATCTACATATCAGACTTGGTTTTTTATTATTATAGTCATGCTCTAATATCGACTTCTTTTATTTTATTCTTATACTATTTTTTTTTCTCTCCATACACAGTACCTACGTACTATCTATTGGTTAGGTTAACCATACGCAGGGGAATTTTTCAGTTTGATTTCATTTACTAGTACACATACGTGCGTGCATATTTGTTGTATAACCTTGATTAGTATAATATACCATTATGCACGGATATTAAATGGACACGTTTTCGTTGAACTGTATTATGTACATGTTTGTATGTTGAACTTGAATATTATATACGTATGTCCGTATATAATATACAGATACGCCACGCCATACTATACAGATCATCATTCTATAGCATAAGCATCAGCTTTGAAATTTCATATTATATCATCTCTCTTTCTCTATTCGTAATGTACATGGTCTTCTGCAAAAGTGCGCGTGTGTGTGTGTGTCTGTGTACGCGTGTATAGAAGGGTAAAGGTAGTCTGTGTGCTCACATAGCACATTCTATATGGTATGTTCGTACACGAAGGTATCTTTTTACCATCCGTGAAATACCTCTAAAAACGTTTATTAGTAAAACCGGAACATGGAAATCTGCGTTTAAATATGAATTAATCACCGCATTTATATACGTGCAGCAATAAAAAGCCTGGCACGTTATCGTTCCAGGGTCCATCCCGAACCACCCCATAATATCGTGAACGCCGATTATAGTACGTATAGTTTCTAGCATAGTGTAACGTACAATTCTAAATATGTACTCGCCATCAAATAAAACAAAAGAAGAAAATCGCCTATACGTATGTGTGTAACAATAATACTATCAACGACGACGACGACTACGACAACACCACCACCACCACCATCACTACCATACCGCCATCGCCATGTGGCCTACTATATGCAGATATAGGTACACATATACTGTATCGAAAAAGGTTAGCGAGATGGGCTATAAATAATTAAACAATAGACCGCGCTCATTAATATAAAAGCGTTTTAGGTGGTAATGTTTGCAGTATGCTGGACGAAACATCACATGTATCTACACATCTACATACACATATGTAGGTACGTGTAGAGTAATAGGGTACCTCCCTACCTATGTATACTACTACAACCGTCTCGTAATGTTCGTATTATAGATATGTATAAATGTATAGTTAGGCATAACCGACCATGTTTATATTATACTTTCTTATAGCGATTATGATACTAGTAACCGAGCTAATAATAATTATCTTTCTCGTTTGTGTGTACCATTTCGCGTATTATACATACGTATGCGTGTATAGGTAGGTAAATGTGGATAGGTAATACGTACATTTATGTAGATTTAAGGTAATGTGTTGCGGAGCTATGTGGTAATGCTGCTCCGACCATTGAGCTGCCTATAGGCACGAGCAATTGATCGCAATATGTTGCTCATTGGGATACATTTTTTGGAGACTTTCTGTAGAACTTAGAGAGAAAAACTGAGTGAAAATAACCAATATTACTCGCATTTTATCCACCTTGCTTCCTGTAAATATCTTGGATGATAGCAATGCAGAAGATGGAGCAACAATAATATACTCGTGTTGAAATCATGTTGTGCACAACTTACACATTTTAGTAATACTACATCAATAGGGAAATTGTAACAATGACGTGATATTTTTTATCCTCATTTTCCAAGTCACATTGTCAATGAAAACCAGGCTATTACAGTCTATCGACCAACGACGGATGAGGGTGGAATATCAACAAAATCCGTTTTGGGGTCCTAGAAGACTAGTAAGGCCATTTTTAGCCATTTCAGATATTTATTTTTATTTTTTTTATTATTGGTCAATCGGCTCAGTTTGACAGCTGACTACATATATATGAGTGAGGATGAACTTGGTTCAAAATTCAGTTATGCCCCAATTTTGGGGAGGGGGAGCTGAGGGGTCAGAAATGTAAAAATTGTCCATTGTTAATCCAGTTGATAGAGAATCAAAAGTTGTACAACGTATACAAAAATCAACCTCCTAAGTCAATTAGGAAGGGAGATATGGGGGTTTCACCCTTTTTGACCTCAAAAAAGGGTTGTTCTTCTCCTATCGATCCACAAAACTGAGCTAAGAAGTTGTTGAGGCCCTAGATATGCCAACTTTTTTCACTTCTGTAAGGTCTAACGGTCTATTACTTTTTTTAAAATTGATTTTTAAACGATTTTAGGAAATGTTTCAGTACGACCCACTCCTTCCCTTACTCGTGGTTTAATATTTCCCCCTTTTACACATCGCCAAGTCAAACGCAGAGTAAAGCATCGGTCACAGATTTTTATATATAGCTTTTTATTTCGATAAAATTCAATTTCTGGGGTAAGAATTAGAAAAAAATTGTTCCCATGGTCATTTTATAACTCAAAAAACAAGAAAAACTGAAATGATCTTCGTAAAGTATTACGTTAGCATATTCTGAACGTAAAATGATGAAATAATCATGCAAAGTATTATTTTACATCACAAAAAAAAGTAAAAAAAAAAAAAAAACTGCGAAAAATTATGCAAAAAGTAATACTTTAAAAGAGTAAAACTGTGAAAAAAAATCGCATGAAATGTCCATTAACAGGTTAAAATTTTGTAAAAAAAATGATAAAAATTCAAAAACACGAGAAAGTTTTTTTAAAAACATGAGCTATACATTTGCAAGCAATAAAGATGAAACCATTAATCAAACTATCATTTCATAGTTCAAAAAATGTAAAAAATAAAAAAAAACATCTAAAATATGAAAAATTACAACAAAATTATTGCTACAAATTTCGTTTTACAGCAAAAAAAAAAAACGCGAAAAGCAGAAAAATCAATTAAGAAATTTGTAAAATTAAAAATCAAGAAAGTTTGTTGAAAAATAGGTGAAAATTTAACTAAAATATAAGAAAAATCGTTGAAAATCATCAAAAATTGGGTAAAAATTGCAGAAAATTGATCAAAAATCATGAAAAATGTTGAAAAATGGGTAAAAATTGACCTAAGTTGGGAAAAAACGCTGAAAATCATTTAAAATTGGGAAAAATTTGACGAAAATGAATAAAAATTGATCTAAAATAAGAAAAAGATTTTTATAAATCATCGATAATTGAGTAAACAATTGCCTGAAGTGGGTAAAAAGTAAAGAAAATTGATCACGAAGAAAAAACTTTGAAAATCACAAACGGGAAAAACGTTGAAAAATGGATAAAATTGGCCTAAATCTTGAAAAATTGTTGAAAATGTTTGAAAATTTCATAATGATCTGATAAAAATGAGTAAAAAATGGAAAAATTGATCAAAAATCAGCAAAAAATGTTGAAAAATGAATACAAATTGGCCTAAAATACGATAAAGTTCTTAAAAATCATCAAAAATTTTGTAAAAATTTAATAAAAATGGGTAAACAGTGCAGGAAATTGATCAAAAATAACAAAAAAAAAATTATTCGAAATCATCGAAAATTGGGTATACAATTTGACAAAAAAGGATAAAAAAAGCAAAAAATTGACCGCTAATCAAGAAAAAGTATTGAAAAATGAATAAAAATTGAAAAAAAAAACATGAAAATAATCGTTAAAAATTATATAAAATTTTGTAACAATTCGATAAACATCAATGTCAAAAAATGCTATAAAATTCAACTTTCGTAGCCTTGAAACGCGTCAATATGTTGATTTTTCGCACCCATTATGCTCAAAACTTTCAAAAAATTTTTATCTTAGTATCGCTTCAGATATTCATTTTTAAGGAAAACTTTCATGAACCCCCCCCCCCCATCCTTCACACAAATACGTCGAGTATAACTATTTCAACGATTAAAACTTCATCAGCTTAAACCTCCCTCCCCCAGCCACTATTTTTGCCCATCTCCATCAACGTTCACTTGGATAAATTAGTAGACGAAGAAAGGGATAATTTCATCTTTTTCATCGCCAATATTCGTAACTAACCGCCTTTCATTTTATTCGAAAAATATAAAATGTAGCATATAAAGGCATTGTTTCGGAATTCTGCAAACTCAACCACCATCCTTTAATTTTGACACAATTTTCGTACAATTTTCAAATTATTGGTTCTTTGTTCGTACTTCGCACGGCTTGCCAAAGAACATTTTTCAAGTTGAAATTTGAAGATTTTTACCACCAATCTCGCCACGAAGTTATGACCACGTCGAGGCAATATCGTTGATAGTATTTAGAGTCATCGCCGAGGACAAATTATAATAAGTCTAATTATTAATACCTGAGTACAAAACAAAACACTTCACCATCTTCAATTCACAAGTAAGGCACCGATTTCTTAAATTATATTATGCAGTAGAAAAACAGCCATAAATATCTAACCTGATGGTTATATCTGAATCTGAAGAATCTGTAACATGAAAGAAAACAAACATAGAATACAATTATTAAATGTATCGTACACCAAATAATATGTCAGCATACTTCTATTATAGATACAGACAGGAGGAGGCAATCTAGGTGCGATGAATTTCATCTTCATCTCGAGTTTAACATCTTGTATTAGACGCTATACACGTATTATTTAAAGTTAGTTAGATTAGAGATGGTGGGGTGGGGTTACATTTAGAACAAACTACGAACAACTAAAGCTAAAATAAAATAAAGAGCAGAGAGCACCACTTAATAGTTGGCCTTATCTTCAACACAAACCATATGAGTCTCATTGATCATATCAAATCTCTGTTTCATACCCTTTTGAAAAAAACATCCTCGCGACTACCCGAGTAAGTTACAATGCATTAAGATCGACTTTATTAACCACACGATAAACATCACACCATACCGATACCGATACCAGACACACATATTACACCCTTCCAGTCTATTTACTTAAAACTAAAAACGAACTGCAGGTTAATTCACCGACAGGATCGGCACACTGTATGCAGACATATATGGGCAAAAAGTGCTACACACTCTTAGTCCAGTACGTAGGAATATGGTATTTATTTCGTGACTGGCAGCAATTTATTTGTGCACGCATTCATCGTAGTATGTTACGCGAGTAAAGGAAACTGTTTTACATAAATGTAATCGTTTCGTATATTAACCGCTTTTAATTATAACATTGGCCTAATGTGTGTATCGTCAAATTCGTACGTAGCCGTAGTACTCGTATTTTTCCTCTCATTTCGCTGCAGCGCAGTATACGAGTATACCTATACTTGTATGTATGTACCTAGGTATTCTCTTCTTTAACTGATTTAAATATTTTCTATGTTTTATTGGAATAATTTTATATGCTCATTGTAATCGGTTCACATGGCGTTAACATCGTGCTGCCGTGTAATTACTCCCTTTTACCGTCGTGTAATAAAATTTAAGTGTTTGCGTTGAAAATAACCCGAGTAGCTATCTAGGCGCGTTTCTTCGTACCTACCTCTCTCTGTACACGTTCTTCTAAAGCGTATATATGTGTAGATACAAGAGAAATGACAATGTTGATGGTTCAAGTACCGCATATTTAAACCGCGGCTAGTGTTGAAATAATTAATACTATGATGAGAATTATGTGTGTTGAAGATAACGGTACCAGATATATTCAATAAGCATTGTTATAATCTCAACAACATCGCATATGTAGTATTTATCATTTAACCATCTCCTCTTTTTATTCTTATTCTTCTTCTCTACATATATATATTTTTTTCGAGAATTCAAGATACGCTGCCGATGATTACGATGATGATGATGATGATGACGATGGTGGTGGTGATACGCAAAAGTAGCCTATCTCACTCGCTCGTATACTTATCTCATTCATTGATGATAGTTCAACTTGCAGCTATTTATGTTATACCTGTAATGTATCTTCCATTGAAATATTTGTTATTGCTCATTCAAAGCGTTTCGACGAGCTAACAAATATTCAATTACATTATGCTTCGCGTTTCGCTGGCGTATTGTTTCGGTGAAATAATTATTTTCAAACAATCGCGTCATCGTTGTTATCTGAATTGCATCTATCAATAAAAACCTATCGTATCGATACATTCATCAATACATAATAGGTACAACTTCAAGAACCTCCATGTACGTTAATACCTACAAATCATACCTATTACAAATAAAACACTATTTAGTAAGCTTGTAGGTATTTCGTTCGTGGCTTCAGGGGTGGTGGTGAAGAAAAGAAAGATAGTAGGAATTTCAATTCAGAGTATATAGATTGATTAAATTATGAAAATATACGGACATGCGTATCAACTGAACTTCGACAAAAAAATAATAATAATAATAAAGTAGCCTAAGTAAGATATAAAATCTTAATTATTGATATTTATTCAATTTCAATTAATGTATTCATTTTTCGTTACCAAAAATTTCTTCAAACTTACCTTCGAGTCAATTTAGTAGTTACTGAATTCGAAATTACAATGAAAAATTCAACCTACTAGTAGTTTGTTAGTTGACCAGGGAATTTTTCAGTTTTAAATTTCATCTCCTTGTCAAAACACCCGGATTCGAAATCATAAGGTCAAATTATCTATACTTCAATAGCCCACTCGAAAACATCGCCAATTTTGGAATTTGCCCCTCCCTCCCGCTCAGGGTTATACCAGGTTTAGAATCATATTAATACCGTATTCGGAATCACAAGGTCAAATTACCTGTATTTTGATACGTCACTCAAAAAATTGTCAATTCTGAAACTGCCCCTCTCCCATTGAGAGTCCTATCAAATTCAGATCCATATAATTACCGGATTCGGAATCACCAAATCAGATTACCTAAATTTTGATACCATACTTGAAAATATTGTCGATTTTGAACTTTACCCCCTTCCCCTTCCCGCTCATGGTCCTAGCAGGCCTAGAGCCATAGTATTACCGGATTCGAAATCACAAGGTAAAACTACCTATAATTCGATTTTCCACTCGAAAAAATTATCAATTCTGGGATTAACCCCCCCCCCCCCCCCCCAATCATCCAAGGGTCCTTTCAAATTTACAGACATATAAGTACCGAATTCGGAATTACAAAAACAAATTGTCTGTATTTTGATACCCCACTCGAAAAAATTGTCAATTCTAGAATTTGCAACCCCCCCCCCCCCCAACGGGCCCAAGATTTTTCAT
>FIZR01010214.1:0-11269 GCA_900060175.1 Ferrisia virgata | reverse complement strand
CGTTATGCAAAAAAAAAAAAAAAAAAAAATCGTAATAAGACTGACGTGTTTTTACGAACCACACACCACACACAGCACACAGTACGCACTCACGTGACCCGAACATTCAATTCGTCGACACTCTTGACACTTGACAAAAATTATAATCAGCTGTCGTTTAATTCGAAGTACACACTCGTTCTCGAGTGAACAGTTATTATTTCATAATATTAGGTATACGAATCGGCGTATAATAATTTCGTAATTCGATGAAACAAAAAAAAAAAAAAGACGAATTTGACACGAGCCTCCGCCGCGAAAGTTGTGTAAACGAATTGGTTGCTGTGCTGGGTGGTCACGTGCTTGTAGTTTTTCGTACGCTGTTCATTGACGATGGAGGTGATTAGATCACTCTACATTCATTGATGGGACAGACGCCATTCAAATGAAGATTCTAATTGCCTTATTACGAATCTTAAATGCGTTGCACGTATTTAAAAAGCTTTCAGTCCGTTACGTTGGTTGATGTACTATCTGTAAGCGAAAGGAAGACTGAAATAAATATTCGATCGAATGTACTGACCATTTACCGTCCTACCATCGAAGATGTTGTACGAATGTGACGATGTCTCGAAGATATTTCGAATAAATTCCGTCTACGAATAAATATTGCCAGCGTATTACGCGTATTATCGAATCAAGGTACTATATCGGTATAAGTAGTGGTGTGCTACGTCAAGGTGAACTGGCTTAGCACATGCTTTATCATCTAAGTAAACAGAATCGGGATGTCGGATGTGCAAAGAAGGATGCATTTATAATGAATACCAACGTCAGTCTACATTTAAAATGTTATTGAAGTAAAGAGTACGTCGTGTTAGCGATTCAGTTACTATTGGCTCGCTATGCCACAAGTACATAAAAGAATCCTAGAATTGGTTGGGAATTTATAAAGGGTAAAATTTTCACGAACTATGTGTAATGTGAGGTTCTAATCCATTGATGGGGGTGAATCTCTCGAGTCAATGTGCTGATCAAGGTGTACCATAGAAATGAATTAGCGACCTTCGCAAGTTGCCAAGTCATTTTAATGTAGATACAAATACACATACGTGTGTATGTGCGAGTGTGCCCTGTGCACGTGAAAGTATTGAAAGTAATTCGGGTGTACCTTGATCGATCGTAACGTATTTTTTTCATGCACATTTATGCGAATACCTACTGAACACAGGTGTTACATTTTACTTTTTCTGAATTGTGTAGAAAAAAATTACCGCCAACTCTGCGTGAAAGGTTGAAATTTATTCGTAGCGTTGTTGGAAGAGCGGATTGTGCAATTCATAATGATACTTTGGTACTTTGGCACCTTACTTACTTACCTGAAGTACACACTCGTGGTAAATTAATCTTACCAATATGATATAAAGATAACAAAAAAAATTACAAGTAAATAAAATATACTGATTGATGAACGTGTGACAAGTTGCACCAGTTTACAAAGCAGTAAAACTTGCTGACAGATGCATAAAGCTAATGATGATGCGATTATTATGGCAAAAATGACTGAATTTTGGGGTTAATATGGCTGACGATAAATGCAGAAAAACTGAAACGTACCTTTTTTTTTCTTCAAACTAATATAATTAATAACGATGAGCTGTTACTAACCCTGCTACTTTTTGATGTTCATGACCATCCACTCGCTACACTGATCCAATATCTTGAATCTTCCTAGTTATCCTTTTCCTGTCAAAGGAGACGTGGAAATCGAATCAGGTATTACCATAGATCTATAGTACACTTTCCCAAGAGGAGGCACTGTACAGGTATCCAAAAATTGAACGAATGAGCAATTTCGAAATTTCGATCCAATCTTCAACCCAAGTGACGATCCTTGTAGATGGACATTTTTCATTCAGATTTTGTCATGTACATATTTTTTCTATCTTCGTTATAGAAGGGGCAGCATTCGTTTGAATTTTATAAGTCCCTTCAAATTATCAAAATAGGCAAACAGCCTTTCCTGATAAGGGTCAAAAACGGCCCCCGACCCAAAACTGATCAAACTTGAACCGAAATGTTACTCATGGTCTAAAAACATGGCAAAGAAAGTTATGAGACCCCCTACACCCACCCTTTCCGGAATTATCGCACCCCAAATGTCGAAATTTCAACACGCGATATCTGTGGGAGGGGAGGGTGAAAACTTTGAAATTTTCATAGATTATAATGCATCTTGATGAGTACTATGAATGAGAACTTTTTTGAAAATTTTTGGTTCACATTTTCCAAACTTTTTTTTAATACTGAAATTTTCAAAAAAAAATTAAAAAATTTTGAGGGGCACTCATGGCTGGAAATTTTTTTATTATCTTTGTTTGGTGATTATCTATCACGTATATTTTTTTGGTGTTCAGAAATTTAATGCAACATGCTTTTAAAAAATCGAAACCAAAAAAAATAACGTTTTTCACAACTTTTCATAATTAATAAAGGAGGTATCCCAATTCAAAGCAAAATTTCGAATCAATACACGAAAAAATCGAAAGTATATATTAAAAGAACTCCAAGAACTCCATTTCCAAAATTTCAAGTCCTGAAGTGCATTTCTTGAATTTTGGCGAATTTTTAAAGTTTCAAAATTATCTCATCGTCTCGTAAATCATGAAAATTTGATCTGATCGACGAAAAAAGCTGAAATTTTGATACATACCCTACTTTCAACCTCTGAAATCGATTGAAAGCACTTTCGAGACGTTTCGCAGGCTTCAGAGAAATTTTGAATTTTTGCGGTGCTGAAGGACAGTTTATAAAAATGGTATATATGAACATCAGCATCTAAAATCTCGAATTATCCATATTGGTGACCTATTTAATCGCTTAAAGCACAATTTTCCGAAATTTATAAATTTTGAGCAAATTTAAAAAAAAACACATTGCTCACGCATCGAGGTAAAAAGCTTAAAGCCGACGGATATTCCATTTTCGACATCTCAAATCAATTGGAAATGATTTTAAGACGTATGTCTCGGTGGCTCCGGATTAGTTTGGAATTTTTCAGCATTGATCTTTGAGTTTAGGATATCTCTCTTATTAATTATGAAAAAAAAAGATGAAAAACGTGTTTTTTTTTGGTTTTGATCATTTTGCAGCATGCGGTACTCAATTTCTGAACCCCCCCCCCCCCGAATGTGATAAATGATCACCTAACAAAGATAATGAAAAAATTTCCTGTCATAAGTCCCCCCACCCCGAATAAAATTTTTTTCAATTTTTTTTTTTGAAAATTTTAACGTGAAAGAAAATTGGAAAATGCCAACCAAAAATTTTTTAAAGTACTCATTCATAGTACTTAGCACGATTTATAATCTTGTGAAAATTTCAAAAGGTTTTACTCCCCCCCCCCAAGTGATTGTTGAATTTTCGACGTTTGAGGAGAGATAACCGGAAGTGGTGGGTGCTGGTGGTCAAAAAATTTTTGTTATGTTTTTTAACCATAAGTAACATTTTGGTTGAATTTTTACATTCCCCCAATTACCCAATTATACCCCTCCCCCTTCCCTCTTTGTAAAGTTTTGAGTATAAAAAATTTGTCCAAATTGTGGTTTTTAAAAAAATAGACTTCGTGTGGGCAACTTTTGCATGACGATATAAGTGCAAAAAATCTTTTTGAAAATTTTCTCTCTATTAAACATGTATGAAATATTTAGCAGTACGCACTTTCCTCCCTCCGCCACCCTCAAACACATGCTCTCTCTCTCTCTCTCTCTCTCTCTCTCTCTCTCTCTCTCTCTCTAAATGGCCTTAGCAGAACGCTCCTGAAGATTGTGTGAATAATAAAAATAGATATGTATCGATTGGTATAAAATGGATGAAAAAAAATCGTGAAAATTATTAGGGTGGGGGCGGGGGTTTGTAAAACACTGTGATTTTTTTGGGGAAACGGTAAATGATCGATTTGCTGAAATTTTTATTATGTTGTAAATCTATACCAGAGGCATGCCTGAAAGAATCAACATGCTCCCTTCCACAATCCCTTCCCCAATACCCTACTCTCTGGAATCAGGTGAATGTGTAACAAAAAATCTGATTTCGTATTCCAGTCCCAAGAGGTTTTATTTATGTGATAACGACACCATTATCATGAACGTAATCGTAGTCCAAAAATTCGGCGGAGATGGTGAGAAAGTGCTGCTACAGTCCAACAGGGGCCCCCGCAGGAGTTTTTCTTCTCGGATATGATTTTCTACTGTTACAAGCTGTAAATATACTGAATATGAAAATAATTTCAACATTGACAGTTTTTTCCTGTATTACTCAGTATATCCTCCTCCCCCCCCCCAGCAGTATATAAAATTTTTTTCAAATTTTGACCATAACGCTTAAGAACAGAAATTTTGAAATAAGTAAGAAGGGATAAAGCACACATCAAAAAAGCACGGTTGCAAAATTGTACCAAACCAGTATCCTTGTTGAAAAATATTTGTATATCATGAGATGAGAAGGGTGGGGG
The DNA here is from genome assembly GCA_900060175.1 of Ferrisia virgata. Lineage (NCBI taxonomy): Eukaryota > Metazoa > Arthropoda > Insecta > Hemiptera > Pseudococcidae > Ferrisia > Ferrisia virgata. Next base: position 6,777 of record FIZR01010214.1, on the reverse strand, counting down.
GGGGTGGTGATTTTTTTTCAAGGATGTCTTTCGTGTAAGTCTACAACACAGCGAAAAATTACGAAAATCGATACAATAGCGTTTTTAAAAAAAGCTCCGCTTCCTGCAAAAACCAAGAGGTGGGGGGGGGGGGTTCGAAACTTTGGTCAGGTGTGTATTGTTGTATCTCAGCAGTACACAGTATCACTTAACACCAAATTATCATCTCAAAACTCCATTCAGGAAAATTTACTTATGTTTATCACCCTACAGGCTTTCAAAATTTCAATTTTGCACGATTGAAAATACAGCAAAAAAGGCCCACTATTCAAAACCACAATTTAAGTCAATTTTTCATTTTCGAAATTTTACATTGGGGAAGGGACGGAGGTTGGGTAATTGACGCAATGCAACATTTTAAGAAACCAATAGTTTGTTTCGATCGTGGTTTTGAATAAAGTACCTTGCAGCGTACAAAGCATTTTTGACTGTACACAAAATTTGCCTATTTCGATTACTCGAAGGAGCTGTTAAAATTCAAACAAATGCTGCCCCTTCAATAATGTAGATATGCAAAATGCGTATATGACAAAATTTGTTGGAAAAATCTTTCTCTACAAAGCCCATCCTTCACAGATACCTCTACAGCGCTATCTATACGGAAGATGGGGTTGGAGTGGGGGGTCAGACCATCATAACTGAACTCCACGTCTGCTCATATTATCCATTTATGCTAACTCCGTTTCTTAACTCCATGACGTCTTCTGTGGTGGTTAAGATAAGGCCGGATGTGCTTTTTCCAGATTTCAACTTGTCAGCGTCATTGCATCCCCCTCCCCCTCCCCCTATAGTCATCAAAAAGTAGATTCTTCGATGATTTTTACTGGTTTTCTAGTTCATGCCACGCAAATTTCGCCTCCATAACTTGGTCCCTGTTAATAATATAGGTGGAAATAAGATGAGGGAGGTTGTTAAGCCCCCCCACACCGCTTCACGACCCTTCGCACTTTCTATTTCACAAATCTTCGCCCTCGCTTCGCTCGAGTCTTATGGAGTACGTTAACTTTATAACTTTTTTTTTTTTCAGAAATGAAGACGCTGTGTTTAAGCCCCCCCCTCCCCCTGTTCCCATTTTGATCTACCTTAGCGTGCGCTGTTGCTCAAATATGCGACTTTTTCTTTTGTAAACTACCGAATAAATAATTTTGATCTCATTTGGAAGAAATATACCAACATGTGAGATAGTTGAAAATTGTCTTTGTGGACCTGTTGAACGGTGTAATCGATTTCGTAAATTTTATGCACTTAAAATTCTCCGATATGTTTACATAAGTAATTATAGCTGCTTTTCATTCAAAAATATGACGATAAATATTATACACGTACTAAAAATATAACGTGACGAATTTTCGAAATTAACGGGCGGAAAAATAAACAAAAATTTCGTGTATATCAAGTGATCGATAAAAATAAATAATTTACGAAGTGTATCGTATACGTATATTTTTACCCAAACTATACAGCAATTTTAGAGAGTAGTTGCTGATTATTGAACGGTGGCAAATACTGACTCGATGATAAAATTAGAAAACTACCTGTAATACTTGACAAGTTTAGCAAATATAGGTATAAAGACTACTTCATGTGAAAATATGATGAAATTTCACCATAATTTTCAACCATCTTATTAAGTACTTAGTTAGGGGGCGGTAACACTCGTTCTACAATGTATTCGAATCTTATGTATTACGTTATAATACTTCTCGCTCATTACATTAAAATTATTATACTGATGCAATTTCTTCCAAAAAAAAAAAAGAAAAAAACACATACACCCTTCAATATCATAAGATACTTGTTGCTTGTATGCAAATAAAAAAAAGAAAAAACACAATAGTACACTCATAACTACCATTAGTAAGTAGATTTCGTCCGAGTAATATGGTCGTAATTATTTATTTTTTGTCCACAGACCAACACATCTCAGTTCATTACCCCAAACGGTGGACAATTCTTTCATCAAGAAATTACAATCATCCGGACGTAGTTTAATCGTATTTTACGGTAGCCAAACTGGCACCGGAGAAGAATTCGCTAGCCGAATCGCCAAAGAAGGAGCTAAATATGGAATGAAAGGAATGGTAGCCGATCCTGAAGAATGCGATATGGTTAGTCTTCATTTATGTACTTATTTGTTTGACTAAAAATTTTAGTTTTATATTCGTATTTTATCTATTTACAATACACTTGTACGTAGTTATCTGCTACACGAGGCGAGACTCATTATACTATCTACTGCGGGTCTAGTTCACGTACATTTTCGTGTCTAATCTTCTTAGGATTATCATCGTCGAAAGTATATAAGGTATCGAAAGTTTTTAGTTTGATTTTCTATGTCATTGTGATAATGAAAACCAGGCTATTGTAATCTATCGACCTGCGGCCGATGAGAGGCGGATTATCGACAAAATCCGTTTCGGGGTCCTAGAAGATCATAACGATTATTTTTGGCCACGTTAAATATTTATTTTAATTTTTTTACCCTCGAAGATTAAAATCATTTAATCTACTCAGTACTAACCCTATATCGACTCTGTTTGGCAGCGGCTTAGATAAATCCTTTGGTCAAAATTCAGTCATGTCCAAATGTGGGGAGCGGGTGCTGAGGGGCTACAGTCGCAAAAATTATCCCAGTTTGAGTAGATCCATAGAGAATTAGAAGTTGAATAATATACCCAAACATCAGATTCCTGGGTCAATTACAAGGGGAAATATGAGGGTTTAATCTTTAAAAAGGACTGTTCCACTCTCTCCCCACTAAATTGACCTTGGAAGCTGAAATTTTGGCAGTACATTTGGTAAGGACCCTAAATGTGCCTTTAGGTAGGCTCGACTTTTCAGTCTCATTGCACCTCTTCACAACCCCAAAAATGTGATTTTTCAGTCAGTTTTTTTTTCCTGAAGGCCAAAAATCATTTACTCTGCTTTATACCAACCAAAATCGCTCCGATTCGGTCCATCGACTCAGTTTGACGTCAGATGAGATGTATATGAGTGGAGACGACCTTTGGTCAAAATTCAGTTATGTCCAAATTTGGGGGAGGGGGTGCTGAGGAGCTACAACCGCAAAAATTATCCCAGTTTGAGTAGATCGATAGTGAATTAGAAGTTGAATAATATACCCAAACATCAGATTCCTGGGTCAATTACAAGGGGAAATATGAGGGCTTGACCTTTAAAAAGGGCTGTTTCACTCTCTACCCACTAAATTGACCTTGGAAGCTGAAATTTTGGTAGTACATTTGGTAAGGACCCTAAATGTGCCTTTAGGTAGGCTCGACTTTTCAGTCTCATTACACCCCTTCACAGCCCTGAAAATGGGGTTTTTTAGTCGTTCTTTATTCCTGAAGGCCAAAAATCATTTACTCTGCTTTATACCAACCAAAATCGCTCCGATTCGGTCCGTCGACTCAGTTTGACGTCAGATGAGATGTATATGAGTGGAGACGACCTTTGGTCAAAATTCAGTTATGCCCAAATTTGGGGGAGGGGGTGCTGAGGGGCCAAAACCGCACAAATTGTTTTTATTTGAGCTAATCGATAGAGAATTCAAAGTTGCATAACATGGCTAAAAATCACCCTCATGGGTCGATTAGGAGCAGAGATAGTGGGGGGTCTCCCTTTTTGACCTTGGAAAATAACCGTTCCTTTCCTATCTCCCCAGCGGTTGAAATTTTGGTACTTACATTTAGTAGAGGTCCTAGATCTACCTTGACGACCTTTGGTCAAAATTCAGTTATGCCCAAATTTGGGGGAGGGGGTGCTGAGGGGCCAAAACCGCACAAATTGTTTTTATTTGAGCTAATCGATAGAGAATTCAAAGTTGCATAACATGGCTAAAAATCACCCTCATGGGTCGATTAGGAGCAGAGATAGTGGGGGGTCTCCCTTTTTGACCTTGGAAAATAACCGTTCCTTTCCTATCTCCCCAGCGGTTGAAATTTTGGTACTTACATTTAGTAGAGGTCCTAGATCTACCTTGACGACCTTTGGTCAAAATTCAGTTATGCCCAAATTTGGGGGAGGGGGTGCTGAGGGGCCAAAACCGCACAAATTGTTTTTATTTGAGCTAATCGATAGAGAATTCAAAGTTGCATAACATGGCTAAAAATCACCCTCATGGATCGATTAGGAGTAGAGATGGTGGGGGGTCTCCCTTTTTGACCTTGGAAAATAACCGTTCCTTTCCTATCTCCCCAGCGGTTGAAATTTTGGTACTTACATTTAGTAGAGGTCCTAGATCTACCTTGACGACCTTTGGTCAAAATTCAGTTATGCCCAAATTTGGGGGAGGGGGTGCTGAGGGGCCAAAACCGCACAAATTGTTTTTATTTGAGCTAATCGATAGAGAATTCAAAGTTGCATAACATGGCTAAAAATCACCCTCATGGATCGATTAGGAGTAGAGATGGTGGGGGGTCTCCCTTTTTGACCTTGAAAAATATCCGTTCCTTTCCTATCTCCCCGACAAATTGAGCTAGGCGGTTGAAATTTTGGTACGTACATTTAGTAGGGGTCCTAGATATACCTTTTGATGTCTCGGCTGGGAGGGGGGGGGGTTCAACTCTTCAAATCCATTACAGCTCAGAAATATTGTTTTTGGTGGATTTTCCTTTATTTGTAAGTAGTTTGTTCTTCGCATAACTCCCCTCAAAATTGAGCTATGAAGTTGAAATACGTAATACAAATTTAGTACAAGTCTAAATACGCCTTTTGTTGGTGACGACTTTTTAGCTCCATTATATGCTCTTACCTGTGCCATTGATCACGTTCAATTCACTTGATTTTAAAATTTCGCGAAAATCAGGCTGAAAAAGCATCGCAAAGTTACACGTTTTTTTTTTTTAGTTGTCCATTTCGACCAATTTATCGCATTGTAGGTACATACATACTATTTAAAGGGTGCACATGTAATAATTAAAACGATGAACAAATTCAAGGTCGTTGATTTGCATTTTGCATAACATCTGAATTATTATTACGAATGCGCGAACACGTGAGATAAACCGTTGGCTAGAAAATTAGTACCCATAATACACGAATCGCCTTCTACGCCGATACCTGCGTGAAAATCTAGCTACTTTCACGCTAATGAGCGTAAAAATTTGATTTTAATTATTGTTTATCAGTCGCCAGACAATTGAAAATGTACTTTTATTTGTTTATAAGAAGCATATACCTACTTATAAGTATATAGGTAGGTAGGTATTATCATAGCATTATAATGATGTAAACTGCTACAGACGTCATCGAGTAGAGGAACGCCATTAGCATAGATGAATAATACGGGCAGGAGCAGTAGCGAGTTCAACTGATGGTCTGACCCCTCCCCTCTACCCCTCTTCTGGTATCGCTGTACAGGCATGTAGAAACTTAACAAATGAGTAGTTTCAGAATTTTTTGATCTGATTACCAATCCAAGTAGCGAACCTTGTCGACAAAAATTTTTCCTATAAATTTTGTCATGTACATTTTTTGCCTATCTCTATTATTGAAGGGGCAGCATTCGTTCAAATTTTACGAGCCCCTTCAAAAAATCAAGATAGACAAATTTTGTATATGATAAAAAATGTTGCGAAAGCTGCCTAGTATAAAGTTCTCCATTCAAAACCACAATTTGGACAAATTTTGAGAACAAAAAATTTGTGGCAATCGTGAAGGGTGACCTTTGTACTGGGCAACTTTTGCAGCATTTTTTGTTATGTTCAAAGGTCTAGCCCATTTGGTATGGTGAATCGGCCCGGAGCACGGATTTTGAATTTTCTTGGCGGAAGTTGGTCCTTATGGTCTAAAACGCGCGTGAAAAATTTTTTAGCTCGCTAAAAAAATTCTAACCTACTCCAGAGGAGAGGGGGGTGGTGAAACATCGATCTTCGTTCGAAATTTTTATCCAATTTTTATGGAAATTCATTCATTTTTCGTGATTTTCCGTTTTAAACATAGTCGCACTAAAAGTTGTAAATTTACCATTTTCGATAACGAAAATTCCAAATAGACAAATTAAACGCAGGCTTATATTTAGAAAGTCAAATTTTCCTAGGTGGCTGTATTTTTCGCCTCAATTTTTATGTCATATCGTCAATGAAAACCAGGGTATTTCAGTCTATCGTTCAATGACGGATGGGGGGGGGGGGGGGGGGGGGGGTTGGTATCAACAAAATTCGTTTAGGGGTCTTGGAACATCATTGAGACGATTTTTACCCATGTCAGATTGTGGAAAAATCGTCAACAATTGACCATCAGCAGTTGAGCGCCGACAGTTGACCGTCATCGTTGGTTGACATTAGCGGACCATCAACATTGTGACGTCATCAGTGGACTTATTTTATGAAGGATTAATTTTATGATTTCAAGTTGAAATGTAGAGAAAAATTAGAGATGTGACATCGTTGGACTTATTCTATGAAGGATTCATTTTATGATTTCAAGTTGAAATGTAGAGGAAAATCAGAGATGTTACTAGTGGACCATCAACAGTGTGACGTCATCAGTGGACTTATTTTATGAAGGATTGATTTCATAATTTCAGGTTGAAATGTCGAGAAAAGTTGGAGATGTGTTTAGTGGACCATCAACAGTGTGACGTCGTCATTGGACTGACATTAGTGGACAGCTTTTTATAGACTGAAAAGTCATCGATGGACTTATTTTATAACGTTGAAATCTAGGCAAAAATTAGAGATGTTATTAGTGGACCATCAACAGTGTGACGTCATCATTGGACTGACATCAGTGGAC
>FIZR01010204.1:0-63788 GCA_900060175.1 Ferrisia virgata | reverse complement strand
ATGTGGTTTTTTTTTTTTTTTTTTTCATCTATCGAACGAATAAACACGTCCAAAGAGAGAGGAGGGGTGTGGCGAAAATTCAATTACACCGACGTATCAAACGAGCGACATTTTTCATTAAAATTTCGTCTCGGACAGCGTAAAATTTCCACTCGAAAAATATCTCCATGTGTAAATTTGAAGTAGGAAAAAAAATAAATAAATTTTACAAATGCCAAAACTAAGTATGCCTAACCATTAACCTAGCGAGTAAATATTTAATTTGTACGGTTAGCGTTGTTTTACCCCTCCCACTCCCCCTTTACTGATTCAACTCACACACGACGTGTAGAAAAAAAACACGATTGTACAGTGCAGTACGATGCACATTTGAATAAGATTACAGTAGTAGATGTTGTTTCTACCACCACCACCACCGCCACTATCACCACTATTCGTACCGAAGAGACGAGAATAAGTACAGAGTTTGAAAATTACCAAATCGAGCTGAAATATAAATAAAATTGTACGGTACACGGTGCATTGTCGAATAAGCTAGTGTAAATGTAGGTAGGTAGGTAGGTAGGTATAATATTATAACAAGTGCTGCTGAAAGAATGCATCGAATACATTTAAAATTTATCTTAATGGAAAATTCTCGTAAGAGTAAATACCACGTTCTTAGGCATTTCACCTATGAGCTTGGAATTTACATGTCTACTTACCCAGACCATTTATTTGATCGGATTCGGTAACCTATACGTACAGATTGCGGTAGGGGTAGGGTTGCGGTGAGGCCGCGTGTCATCGATTTCGAACGAAAAACATACTACTTATGCCTATGAATACGACGTCGGATAGGCTTGAACGAGAATATGAAAATTATTAATGAACGAGGAGGCGCGTGTGGTTTTTTTTTCTTTCTTTCTTTCACTCCGCTTTCACGCCATGAATATCAATTTAATTACTCGAATGAAAATATTTGTCAATTTAAATTACGTCATCAATTCACCGCGCCCCCTTTGTACCGGAGAGAATAAATCAGTCAACGACAATGAGCAATTTTATAAAACCAAGCTCTCCTTCGGGGCTTTTATGACATTTTAATAAGAGGGTTGCATCTTATATTTCAACCGAGAATCGACGACGAGGCGAGGCGATGCGATCGAAACAAAAAGCCTAAATAAAAAAAAAGTAAAGTAAAGAAAAAAACAACCCATACAAGTACTTTTTCCAACATTTCCAAATGGGGTCGTTTCACGTTTCGTGAAATCTAGCTGGTGCAATAATTGCGAAAAAGAAGAGCTTGATCAGAACATTTTCTTTTACGATTCGCATTTTATAAATACCTCTTATGAAAACGCTTAATCGTGATGGGCGTTACGCTGAGCGTTTCGGTTTCTATATTGAGGTATAGGGTGTTCGGTAAAGTACTAAAAGGTGTTGCTTTTGCTATTTTTTTCCCCCTCCCGTAAGATAACAAATAAAAATACTACATTCAACTTCTTACGCTGATACTATTTACAAAGTTTGAGTTCGGAATTAAACGCTCAAAAATTTTGCCGGGTGTTGACAACAATGAAATTAGTCTATACGCAGAAATAAAGAGTTGGTAGGTTTTATTCGGATATTGAATGAAAATAAGTTTAGCGTGACGCCACACAGTGGGATGGGAAAATTTCTAAGCGGTTAAAAATCTAAAACTTGGTCATTGGAGATTTTTTAAGGCGATGAATTCATTTTCAAAACCGTGCATGTTTCTCAGATTTCTAAATTCAGTTCCACCGTTACTTTTTTTTAAAGTACACGCGGAGGGGGGGAGTTGAACTTTGAAATTGAGTAAAATGTCGAGGGGATGTCAGAATGTATGTTTTGCAGCCTTCTAAACTCGGTTCCGGCGTTGTTTTTTTGGAAAAACATGCATTTTGACACCCAACTCGGAATTTTATTTCAAATTAAATTTTAACCACTTTTGCACCACGCCCTCCTCACACTTGGCCTTGTACTTTTTCGAAAAAATAACGCTAATCGAGATAAGAAGATGTTTAAGCTGAATCGAGGTCGTAGATTGAGAACACCGTGTCGATTTTCGCCTCAGAGGCTTCGCTACCAAGATATGATCGGTAACTTATTCGCTGTGCTGTGTCCACCTAAAATAACACAGTTGAAGAGGGTTGAAATAAGGGGTTGTACTAGAATGGGCTGAATTTTTTTTTTTTTTTTTGTAAATCTGCATCGGCTGATTTGCAGTAAGTGAGAAATGACTTTAAAAAGACATAATAAAAATTTCAGCCCTTGACTCAATTTTTTAAACTCGCAAAGCTCACTCAAAGTTCGCAAATTTTTGAAAAATTGAAAAAAAAAATTGTTTAAAAATGGAATTATACTTATTTTAACCCGAAATGATCATTGGTGGCATTTTTTCATTATTACCATATTTTTCAAGAGTTTTCAAAAAAAGTCATTTCTTGCGATTTTTCATGATTTTCTGAAAGACTGAGAAGGAAAATTTTTTTTTGAGGAACGCCCACCTGAACTCGATGAGGACATCGATTTTACATGATAAAGCGCAATATTTCATTTTTAACCCCCATAGTTGATCTTTCAGAGAATCTCAAAAATTCACTATGGGGGTTAAAAATGAAATATTGCGCTCCATCATGTAAACTTGATGTTTTACATCGAGTTCAGGAGGGAGTTTTTCAAAAAAAAATTTCCTTCATAATTTTTCAGAAAATCATGAAAAAATACAAAAATTCCGTCAATGACCATTTTGTTTCAAAATAAGGTTAATTCCATTTTTTTTTAATTTCAAAATTTATTTCTATTAAATTTTTTAAAATTTTTAACTTCAAGACATTTTTGATTTCTATGCTGTCAGAAGCAGTGCCTCATAAGTATTAGATCTCACCTTTGATAAGAGGCTTCGTATCTTCATTCTCATTTACACTTTATTCACCAGTAAATTCTGGGAAAATTAATCAAGAGAGTATTATGGTTGCTAGATTTTGAAAAATTTTTCAATTTTTTCGAAAGCCTGACAAAAATTTGTTTATTTAAGTCTGAAAACTAAACTCACCAAAACTTGAAACCAAACAAGTAATATTAACCCATACTCCTAGGGCTCCCTTATTCTGATGTACTCTAATATGGGATACTACAGTAAAAAGGAAAAAAAATCAATTTTAATCAAATCACAGCTAAAATCATGGTTTGAACCATGAAACCTGAATGTATGCCCAAAATGGAATAATTCAAGTGAATCGCGACCTAAAAGGAGCCCATGGACTAGGTATTAGGTAGGTAGCTAGGTAGACAGGTCTAAGTACAATCCTCTTAATATAAAGCGAATATCACGGAAATTACTTTAGTAGCTTCGCCCAAATAGTACCTTTTTGTAAAAAATTGAACAGACCTATTCAAGGAACATATTTAGAACCAGTCAATGAGTATTCAATATGAAGTGGCTCCTTGAGATAGGGAATTATATAGAGCACTTTTTTGTTATTTTTTTCCTCCGGTGGCTCCTTTTGAATCAAAATTCATTAGAATTGCTTTAATTTGATTGGGCGTTCAGGTTTTACAATCAAAATCATCAGTTTTACTACATTTTGTCCAAAATTGATTTTTTTTTTCATTTTCACCACAGGAAAGAGCCCTTGATTCTCAGTAAATATTATTTATTTAAACACAAATTTTCAAACCCATAGATACAGACGTGATTGGAAAAATTTTTGTTGGACTTGGGAAAAAATTGTAAAATTTTTTTCTATAATTTGACTTCAACAGAGAGGTATATTCACCAACCTATGTAAATGTTGAGTTGATAGTTTTTAGAAAAAAATCTGATGAATTGAACTATCGATCTGTAAAGGTAAAAAATGTGCAAGAAGAAGTATAGCAAGAGAGAGCTATTCGAAGCTCGGGTTAATAAAGTAAACTGCAACATCCGTTGGTTTTCTTGAATGTTTGTATGCCCCAAAGGAGACCATACGCGACTTCCATAATTTATGCTAGTTTCCTTTAGGCTGTTAATTTTGCTAACATGTAGCCATATCTAGCAGTGAACCCTAATGCAGTGACACATAATAAATAAATTAACTAAAGCGAACAACTTGGCCGAATATTAAAACCACAACGGTGAAATACTCGAACATACATATAAACTTTTGCTGTTTCACTATCCGTCCTATAGGTAGGAGAAGGAAAGAAAGTAGCGAAAACAAAAGCGCTTAAAAATTCTCCGGATGAAAATTAAATTTCTGTTCGGACCGACGAATTCCAGAGGAAAAAAAAATTCTTTTACCAGCACCCTATTTGATACACTTTTGAAAACATTTAAACTTAGTGAAGGGCGTGTTACGGGTAGATACAGCAGTTACGGAAAAAATATATACTTTTACTTTTACCGATGCTTTCAAACTATCAGACTTCAAACAATAGCTTAATGCATTGTTTTCTTAAAACACCATATTCTATCCCATTTATGCGATTCAGGTTGAATTTTCAAAACGATTTGTTTTTCACTTTACTCGTTATAATACGTTACTTTACCTATCTATGTACATAGCGTAGATATACTACATGGTATACAGCTTATGAAAAAAAAAAAAAAAAAAAAACACCAGCCTTTGTGTCGAAGATCAAAAGAAATTTCATAACGTCAGCACGTCAGAAATTCACGTCGCGTTGTAAAGTTTATCATGCGCGTTATTGTACTAGAATTAAATCAAAATTCTTGGTTTATGATTTTTTAAAGCGTCAAAATAATTTATTATCGAAGATGAGAGACGATGTATCATAGGTATATAGGTATACACGTGTTTATAATACGTGAGAATTGTTGTACGTATTAAATAAACGCCAAAAGCCTGAAACATAATAATCACTGTATATTATACACATACCAGTATTATAAATCATTCAACCGACTAAATTACTTCAATACCGAGTAACTTGCTTGGGTATACCACATGCGGTAATAAATTCATCACTGATTTTTTTGTCTCTACTTTGTTAAATGATAATAAACACCAGCGTGCGGCTTCGAATTACCAAAAGCATTTTATATTTTTGCTAATCTCTGTGACATAAAATTTCAGCTAACTAAATACATTGTATTGTCGCAAACTGTATTCCGCTCGATCGAAACGTTAAAACCGATCTGATAACTGATCTCATCGCGAAGCGATGCTTTTTTCTTAATCAAATTGATGAGAAGGGTTGAAAGGGGCTGCAAAGTCGAGACCCCCAAACGGCAACATCTAGGGCCCCTACTAAATGTACATACCGAATTTCAATTTCCAAATTCAAGTTGGTGGAGAGAAAGGGGAGGAATAGCCATTTTTCAAGGTCAAAAAAGGAAAAGCCCATATCTCCCTTCCGAACTAACTTAAGTGGTTGATTTTTGGATATGTTATACAACTTTTGATTCTTCATCAATTGACCTGAAAAGGGGTAATTTTTACGTTTTTGACCTCTCAGCACCCCCCTCCCACAAATTGGGGCATAACTGAATTTTGACCCAAATACATCCCTAAGTATATATATCTAATCCGCCGCCCAACTGAGCCGATTGACCGAAATCGAGCGATTTTGGTCAATATTGAGTGAAGTTAATGATTTTAATGTTCGAGGGTGAAAAAAAAAAAATAATAAACATCTGACATGGCTAAAAATCATCTTAATGGTCTTCTAGGACGCCTAAACGGATCTTGTTGATATCCCCTCCCCTCATCCGGCGTTAGTCAATACACTGTAATAGCCTGGTTTTCATTGACAATGAGGCAAAGAAAATCAGGCTAAAAATTTAACGGGGATGTCACTTTTCAAACTCCCTTTTCGTTACTTATTCGCCATGTCGGTTGTAATCATCGTATTTTGATTTTTTTGGTTACTGAATTGTGGCTAAAAGAGTTATAAACATTTTTTGTTATGATGGAAATTTCGAAAAAAGCTTCTCCGGGGTGTCAATTTTCTAAAAAAGGTCAAAAAAATTATCAAATTTCTGTTTTTTACAAGTTTTGATAAAATTAACGGTAATAAATAGAACCTATTTCAAAGAGGTGTTTGAAGCAGCAAAATGAATAAATGTAGGTAAGAGAGAATTCTTAGCACCCCGCTCAGATCTAATCAACATATTTCAATTTGTTTTTTTACTAAATTTTAGTCAAAAGAATCATGAATAATTTTTGTTATGATAAAAATTTCGAAAAAAGTCTTCTTGGGGCGTAAATTTCCCAAAAAAGGGCATAAAATATTCAAATTCATGTTTTTTTTTTGCTATTTTACGAAAAATAGGAGGAATAAATGAGAACTGTCGGCTGAAAGATGTTTGAAACTGCAAAATGAATTAATATTGGTAAAAAATAATATACGAAGTAACTGTAACATTTTTCAGAACTCTTTTCCTTCTATTCCCTTCTCAGTCCCGTTTAATATTTCAATACCGTGAACTTTTCTTTTAGAAATCTCAGTAGAAAAAAGTGAAAAAAGAAGTGAGCGCGGACAAAATAGTTAAGGAAGGTTTTTTTGGCTCATCGTACGAGTGATGGTGTGTTATTAAACGTATCCAAAATCCTCAAAAATCGTGCTATTCCATTTCCTCATTTTGAATGCATTTTGTGAAACCCTGGCTCTCCACATTGACATTTGTAAAATTGCAAGTGAGGCATCAAAGAGTATCAAAATTTTAGACTGATTAGAAATATCGTATTTGAAATATCGACACTTCCTTTAAACCTTTTATTCTGTTAAGCCTAAAGTTTTAAAAACTGTTATTTTCTAAAGAGTATAATCAGTTTATAATGGCGAATCGGCCCCAGGGTGAAATTTTCAAACTATCCGTTGCAAGTTGCTCCACAAGGTGTGAAAAGTTACCGGTAATAATATTGGATCATTACTCTCTACTGCCCCTCCTGTAGCCCACAAAATGAAGTTATATTCATCATCTATCGTGCTCAACCAAATTGCTTTATATGAATGGCGAGCAGTGAAGTAGGGGGCCAAAATTTTACGACGGTTGACAAAGGAATATTAACAAAATCCGTTTTGGGGTCTCAGAAGACCATTAGGATAATTTTTGGCTATGTCAGATACTTATTTATTTGCATATCCTCTCCCCCCCCCCCCGGAAAATGAAATTATTTACTCTGCTCGATACTGAACAATATCGCTCTAATTCGGCCAATCAGCTCAGTTTGGCGGCAGATTAGATATATATGAGTGAGGATGACCTTGGGTCAAAATTCAGTTGTGCCCAAATTTTGCGGGAGTGGGTGCTGAGGGGCCAAAAACGCAAAAATTATTACTTTTTAAGCCAATCGATAGAGAATACAATGTTTTATAACATATCCCAAAATCAACCTTCTAGGTCAATTAGAAGGGATGATATGAAATCTGCCTTTTTGGGGGGGGGTCCATACTTTTCAACTCCTGCACTTCCTCACAGCCCAAGAAATGTGGGTTTTCTTATTTTTTGAGTTTTTTTAGTTTGAGCTAGGACGCTAAAATTTGGTATGTACATTTAGTAGGATTTCCAGATGTGCCTTTTAAAGGTTTCGATATTTTAGCCCCATTAAACCCTTCCCACCCTTTATACCCCCTCCCCATATTCTTCTGTAAACATTTTGGAGAATTTTCAATGAAGAAGTTCCTCATGTCGGTCAAAGTGCGATACTCTATTGAACAAAGAATTAGGCTATCTAAATTTTTGATACTGAACCAATTTCGTATAAAAAGGTGGAAAAATATTACCCCTACTAAGAAAAGTACCATTATATTGGGCTATGTGAACAATTCAAGAAGTACATGTGTACTAAATCGGTATTTATCTATTTATATCGAATGAGTTTTTTGGTAAACTGTGTACATAAAACGGTATTTTGGTATGATATTAACATTTTCTTTTTTCGAGAAACAAACTATATCGTATTTTGTAACTTTTTAAAATAATCTTCCGCTGGAACATTTAAGCTAAAACGGTATACGAAGGTTTTTTCAAACATTATGAAATAAATTTACGTGTTACGATACTTTTTATAGTTGCATGGAATTTTTCTTATAATTTTTGACGACATTTAGGTACACTTGTGCGGATAAAAATGTTGAATTTTTCATCCGCCTTGTATAAAGATCAACAAACCATCATAAAATCTGTTTAAGTACTCATAAAATCAATCATTACCAAGTTGTAATAACTACACCTATTTTCAACGTTTTACAACAATTCCATTTCCCCTTAAATGTAGCACCCTTTCTTTTTGTTTATTACTTTATAGCATCTTCAACGAAATTACCAGTTCAATAAACGATCATTTCGGAAATGAACGCGAAAGGTTTTTCAATTTAAGATGAAATTTTTTTTCACATATCGTCTCGTTCTAACGTAAACGTATCGAGGTAATTACACGTTCGGTTTTTCTCGTATAAGGTGTAGGTATCATATACGTACATACGATGATTGTAAAATAAAAACCTGTTTTCCAATTCTTTTCGTATAGGGTGAGAAGTCACGCATTGTAGGTATTTTCTCTCTTTTTCGTGTTCACTTGGTATGCCTACTTGTAATAAAATAATTCGCTAATTTTTACTCTTATTCGGTAAATTTTTCTTGGCGAGAACGCGATAGCAGGAAATGATGGTGGTATTTTTTTTTTATCGCAGTCCCAAGCGTGTAGCTGAATTAGTATCTGCTATCTAGATATTTGGCATATTATGTTTCTGGTCTACCGACGATGGCAGATTAAGCGCAGGAGGTTGTGCACAAAATGGAGTAAACCAAGTAAACCGTTAAATAAAAGTTGTAAAGAGGAGGGATGTATATATATGTATAGGTATTTAAATGAAAGCGAAACCATTTTGAATAAATTATCGTATATTATGCGTACTTAAAAATGATGATATCTCGCAATTGTTTCCGACTATCTTTACTATTTTGGCGTTTAAAAACAATTGGGCCTTGGTTGCCGAGTTCGGGTGAAATTAGGTTCTAGGTTTTATCGATAATCTCTCATTATACGAAATTGTTTTATATGCATATACGTATAGATGTACTCTTACCAAACGTGATTCTACCAAATGATTCGAATTCGTGCTGTCTAAATTTAAAAAAATCATGGCTCTCAGTTTATTTTGTTTTGTTATTTTTTTTTCTCGTAGTATGTAGGATGGTGAAAGTGAAAATTAATGATGGTTCGATTTTTCGGTTTTTTTTTCATTAAATAGTACGTAAATTCCCTCCCTTCTTTTCCGAGCTCTATCTTAGAAAAACGTTCAGTTTTTATAAATAGAATGATAATCTATTTAAAGTTAATTTCGTATATTTGGAATTTTATTGTTTGGTATTATTATTAAGTTGAAAAAAAAATTCTTCGACATGCTTTTGAATTTTTTTTATTATATTTTTCGTTTTGCGAAAAGATTTGGGAAATTTGAAGTTGAAAAAACATGAAATTTTTTAATTGCTATTGATGTTGAAAAAATGTTTCTTTTTAACAATTTTCTGAAAAATTTTCTTCCCCAAAAATAATTGAACGGATATTTTTTTCTGCACGAGGAATGGTGCTTTTGAAGGCACCATTGTTACCAGTTACATCCTGGACGGTGTGGATGCAGAGCTGTGGTGGATTTATTTTAGTTGAAAACATTTGAAAATTTACTCTTCTGAAGCGAGTGCATAATTAAATTATTATAAATTCCCTACGGTGTGATTTTTAAAAACTTTTTAAAAATCACATCATGATTGTTGATTCATTTTTCTCTATGCAAATAAAAAAGATTATCCTGAGCTGATCAATAATTCATCTGTATAAATATAGTCTGAAGTTCTATTTTATCGAATTTTTTGCATGATTTTATATGTCATAATTATTGTGTCAAAGAAAACCAGATCATTATGTCTATCCACCTATGGCAGGTGGGGAGGGGGGATTGAGGGAATATCAACAAAATCCATTTTGGGGCTCTAGAAGACCATTACGACCATTTTAGATCATGTCAGATATTTATTTATTTTTTTGAATATTTTTTTCCCTGCAACTAAAAATTATTTGCTCAGCTGGATACCGACCAAATTCGATCAAATTTGGAAAATGGGCTTCGATTGGAGGCGGAGTTGATATTCTGGGGTGGGGTTGACCTCGGATTGAAATTCAGCTGTGCCTAAATTTGAGGGATTAAGTGCTGAGGGGTTAAAATCGTAAAAATTCTTCTGTTTTGAGCAAATCGATAGAAAATCCGTAGTTGTATAGCATGTCCAAAAATCAACCTCCTAAATCAATTAGGAGGGAAGATATGAGGGGTTTTCTCCTTTTTGAACTTGAAAAAGATCCCTCCCTTCCCTAACTTCCTTCTCTAACTCCCCTCCAAATTGAGCTAGGAAGTTGAAATTTGGTATATAGAATTGATCCGAACCATAGATTTGCCTTTTATGGGCTTTTACCCATGTACCTCCCTTATAATCCAGGAATGTGGTTTTTTGGGCTGGTTTCTAATGTTTTAAGTTTCTTTCTCCCATAACTTCCCTCCAAATTGAGCTAGGAAGTTGGAGTTCAATGTGTCGATTCAGTTGGGGTCCTAGATTCACTTCTTGGGAGTTTCTACTTTTCAGCCTCGTCCCTCCTTCCCTCTCACAATCCTCAAAATATTGTTTTTTTTGCTGGTTTTTCTTATTTTTTGAGTTTGTTTCACGCATATTTTCTTCTTAAATTAAGATAAAAAGTTGTAATTTGGTATGTAGATTTAGTAAAGGTCCTAGATGTATCTTTTGATGGCGTCCACTTTCTGCAACCTCCCTCCCACCCTCCTCACCATTGCATCGAACCGGAAAACCAAAATTTTTGATTTTCGAGCTTCAATGCCGCGCAAGAGACGGGAGCTGAGGAGATGAAAAACATTTTAAAAAAATCAATTTCGAAAGTTTTTGAAAATCGACGAAATTTTACGATTTGTATTATTTTCTGATATAAATTTTTTTTTCGATCTTTATCTGATAGCTTTAGTGATCAAGTAATATGCTGATGGAAAATAATGATTTGAGAAATTATCGGGATTGATTAGAATTTTTGTGCGAATTTACGGATATTGGTCGAGTCTTTGATGCCTGCTTGATCGAAAAAATCTTTCCATTTTTTCAATTTCTCCTCTAGAATAACGTATGCACGTAATGTCTTAATTACACAGTGAAAACGAAATATAAATTGTTCCGGAAATCGCGATGATTTGTTTTAAATTCGCATGATGATGATATTTCACGAAAATCAATCTGAATTTTTTTTTTTTGGTACCCTCATTGATGGAATTGCCTGTTGTTAAGATTGATAAAGTACTAATTTTGGACCAAAGCTGTTTAAATCGGCGTTTGTTGAGAACTCTCGAACGAAAAATCTGTTGAATGAAAGGTTACATTGTACCCTAAATTTATTACATTGACAAGGTCAGTTAGTCGTTCGAAGTTGAACGATTTATGAAAAAATTACCGTCCACGGTGATTCGTATTCCTACTAATCCTCGTTGATAGATTCGTAAAATGGTATGGAAGATAAAACGATGTAGGTACAATTTCTTCCAATTGAGAAATGGTTGATAAAAATAAACCGGCTGGCAATGGGTTAAGGAGGAAGGTCGTTCACGTCGCCGATGAGGATACTGAGAATTGAAAGCGGCAAAAAAATGAATTATGTAGTTTTTCGGGCGAAATGAGATGTTAGTAAATGGCCCATGAAATAAGCCCGCGTCAACGTTTACAAAAGCAGCAGCATTTGGCTTGGTTACGTTACAGGGTTGACAAGTTGGAGAAATTTGTTTGTCGGTATACAAGGTGGCGTCCACTAGACGTACTCGGGGGCTACTTCAACAAATAGTTTTCCTGCCTTTGCTTAACATTCCGCGACAAAACAATTTATTGTTTTGTAAAATAATCTCCAGTTTCGCGTTTTGTTTTATTGTGTAACGTTTATTCGGCGGTATTTTCGTGTATCCTGATATTTTAACAGAATATTGCCAAAGAACAAGAGAGAGAGAGAGTTAAATCTGTAAGGCGGTTATTTATAGAATAAACTTCCTTCTTCTCGAGTCCTTTTAATTTATACGACGTGTCCGAGCAAAATGGAGAATTATGAATGAACTTTATGCTCGCCTCGGTCTCGGTACGACCGACCGGCGCACTACGTTGCTTCGGTTGTCTTCTCATTTAACTTAGCGTACATGGTCGGTATTATAAACGTTGACTAATAAATGGTCTAAATTTTTTAGCTTAAATTTAATTATCTTACTTGGTCTGTGTGTGATAAGAACTCGGTGCTTATGTAATAAATACATATATATGTGTATAGTGTACCTATATTTACGTACGTTTAGGTAACATGTAATAATTTATTTACGATTAATATCGCTTATTACGTCTACGTGCTTTGGCGAATTTGTGTACATCTTTAACTGATTACATTTACGTGATCATAACGCCAAGTTGTGTACGAAGAACGCATTTCAAATCGCGCTGGTATAGCCGAGTACCTCTACCTACCTTCTTACGTGTATATAATACTATTCTGTTGTCACATCGCGCCTTATAAATCCTATACATACGTACCTGTACCTGCCTGTATTATACAGGACACCTGTATACGGCGTGGTGGCGATAATGAGCCATTACACGTCCAACTCGCAGTTAAATTTACAGATTTATAATTTTACATTACGTGAAACATCTTTCGAAGGATTATGTTACCGTAATTACATCGAAATACTTTAACGACCAGATAATGGTTAGTCTAGGTCGTGCGCCTGTCTGTCTCTGTCTATCTCTCTCTCTCTGAATAAATATATATATCTATAGTATACAAAATAGGATAAAAAATCACCTGCTTTTTTTTATGTTTATCTTCTCTTCCACCTGCAGTCTCGTGTTCCGAAAAAGATACGACCACATAAACTGAAGCTTACCGAAGGAAAATTAATTACAAAAATCGGTACAGTCGGTTTGTCTGGTACATTAGAAAAACGTTTTTTTTTTTCCTCAGTATGTTATCAACTTAATTATCCCTTATACGAAGAATCGGGTGTTTTGAATACAACGCGACGTTTACCCTGCACCCTCGACGCTCGCCCACATCCTTATGGAAATTATATCCTAGCATGTATTATCCCTATTACGCGGAATATCTTTCATCAATCAATTGCAAAATTACTATCTAATTTAATCGTAGGTTTATATTACCTGAAAACTCATCGTCCATTATGCGTAATTTTTTATTCAACAGAAATTACTCAATTTAGATAAATGATACTATAACTACAGCATTATTTTTATGTAATCCAAAATGGATTACCTCTACGTATATTTTTTTATCATTATTATTTAGCATTTTTACCCCCTTCTACGTATCTTGTGCGTCTTCTTTGCTCGTAATTTAGCAAATTAACATTTTTGTTTATATATGCAACATCGAACGTACCATTATGTTGTGCGTGAGAAACATGCTAAAAATTCAATTAACAGCTTCGTATGTATGAACTATAAAGTATTAAGACTTCTTTTTTTTTCTCTCTCGTCAACTTAACGATCGAATTCTTAGAATAAATTTTAATTTAATGCGAAAATTATATTGTTATAGGTACTGCGCTTTCATGTAGGTAATAGAAATTAGACGATAAACATAGCCGTGACCTTGATTAAGAAATTGGATTTTCTCATGAGCTATATAAGATGTTTTGTTACGATTCTCGTTCAGAGCTAATTTTCAATACTTTTTTGCCAATTCCTGTCAGCTCTTAGTGGTCTAATAGAAGAATAACTTTCATTTCAGCATTGATCCTTCAGCAAGGCGACGGATGGGGTGCTCTTTGTGATTTTGGTGCAGTTAGTATAGTCGCAAAATGCACAAAAATACACGTCTGCTCGATCGGAGAGTTAAAAGCGATCTGATAACAGTGTTATTTTTTTGTCCCTTTTAATACATGAATTAATACAATCAAATCTTCATGAGTTACTTTTTGGAAAGAACGAATTGCAATCGTATTAGAAATATGCGACGTCAATTTATTACTTATAGATCTTATTTTGGAAACTCGTAAAGCTGTATTTAAGTGTTCGGCCACACTGAAGCCCGCCCCCTTTTTAGTCCTATCACAATCTATGCTTTGGATCATACGATTTTGTTTAAAAAATTTCTGTCCGATTCTCTTAGCGATCTAGTGAACAAATTATTGTCATGAGGGAGGGTGGTCTTGCAAGCCCCCCATCCCCCTTTTAGAATCACCTCTTCTTTCTTGGCATACACCCTACGTCGGTTTTAATTATCTTGTTCAATTTTTTTTTCGCCTAAAATTTTAACCTAAAGAGTGTTGAACATATTTTGTTATTATAAAAATTTTGAAAATAGGCCCCCACAGTTTTAGTTTTATAAAAGAGGTCAAAAATGTCAAATTTTCGGTTTTTCAACATTTTTGAGAATATTAATCTTAATTATGGAAACCTATTGTTTGTGATATGTGCGAAGTAATGAAATGATTTAATTTAAAAAGAGTGCTATTTTTATGAATCACCCTTGCATCCACCCCATACTTTTCAGAATTTCATTTATGTTAATAAGGTAACTAAAATCTTCGAAAATCCATACATTCCCTCCTCCCTGTTTCGAGGTTGTTATTCAAATTCGGTTATTTTTTCACTTGTTCATTCCTTCTTTCTGGACATAATAATGAATTGAGCAGTTTTGCAAATTTCTAATCATGATATGGTAAAATATTCAAAAGCAGCCCCTCCCCTCTACTAAAAAATTTCAATTTTACAGAATTTATATATTTCAGGGAAAACAATGCGGATGAAAGAAAGATTTTCTCGAATATTTAGTTTACTGCTTTACTTCATTTATGATCTCGGGATCGATTTAGAATTGCACTTATCAACCCCACTTCTATTAATAAAATTTCATATTTTAAGACATAAATTATAAAAATGAACTTTTGATTTTTTACAACGACTTTTGTGCAAAGTTTTAAATGAACGTTTTTCGGAACCGTAAAAATAAACAATTGAATGAATACGCCAATTTCTGAAACGTTGCGTGGGCAATAAAAAATGTACTAGAAATTGGAAAATCTATGTGTGATAAAAATCATATTGATCGTACTGATCATTTACTGGGATTACGAATGTAATAACAATTTTCGAGATGATTTGTCCCCTTTTTATACATCATTGTACAATTATGTTCCTTGGTTCGCATATTCATCGAGACTTTCTTAAACTGAAAGTACAGATAATTTTTTTTATGAATTTGACAATTTTATTTGAAATATTGATCTCTTACTGCTTCCATCTCAGAGTAAGTGACTTTTTCTATCACGAAGAAAACATGGTTTTTGTACGACCCATCGACAGCAAAGTAATGAGCTATAATTTTTTCTCCGAAAATTACGGGGGGAGGGGGTGCACTCTTTACCCGTCCCCCTCCATACATGCCAGATTATTTCTTTTAGTCATTTCAAGAAACGTGTCCATCAACCAGGCTCGTCTTTTCGTAGACAGATCTTTTGAACGATTGGCGATCGCTGCAGAATTGACCCATTCCTCATTTTCTGGTTCTGACATTACAGATGAAAGTACTCTACTACCACGCTGTAAAAAATTGCATCTCTATTAATTTCTGTTATAACAAAATGAACAGAAAACTGATGGGAGTGAAATCACGATGAGCAAAATGTGGAAACGTTTGATAGCGTGAATAGTATTAAATTTTAAAAATTTGAGAGGGGGTATGAAATTAGTTCTCTAGCATTTAGTTTCGCCAGTAAACCGTATTTGGAACGTGAAAAAAATCATTCATCCAGGTTGTTTTTCAAGAAAAAAATAAATCCGGAAAAATTGAACTTTTTTAAGAGGGGAGAGGAGGTGCTGTTTTGAATATTTTACTGTATCAGTGATTGAAAATTTGCGGTATTGTTCAAATCATTATTATGTACAGAAAGAGGGAAAAAACAAATAAGATGAACATAACCGAATTTAAATAGAATTCTGGAAAGGATGAGGTGGAGGGATTTGAACTTGTAGGGCAGAAGGGTGATTTTGGAAAATGACATCCTGCTTAAATCTACTCATTTGGTTACTTTGAACATCTTTCGAAGGTTAGGTTTCACTTACATAAATGAAATTCTGAACAGTGGAATGGTAGTTCAGGAAGATGGATCCCTTCCTAGATTAACTCATTTCTATTTTTTGCACATTTATCAAACAATAGGTTTCAATAATTATCGTTAATTTTTACAAATTTTCAAAAAATAAATAAATAAATAAACGAAAGCTGAGCACTTTTTGACCTATTTTGAAAAATTATCGCTCGGGGGGCTTTTTTTTTAAAGCATTTTATTTCAAAAAAAATATTCAGTCCTCTTTGAGATGCAATTGAGGTTCAAAAAGAATTGAAATGTAATGATTAGAATCGCCGTAGAGAGTATGTAAAAAAAGATGTGGTGGCTCCTAAGGGGGGAGGAAGCCTAAGCCAAATGACACCTTAGTAAAAATTTTTCTCATATTTCAAGATCGGTTGAACCTGAGGTAAATCTATGTGCGCTGTTAAGTCGTGAATCGATTCGTATTAAATTCGAAGATGCTGAGTTTGAATATATACTGAATTTTTCGATGTACCTTTAAACCGCCTACTACCCCCTTCAGCTTAATCAAAACGTAGAAAAAAATCAACTGACATCGCTTCTTATTAATTGGAGGTCGCTTGCTTTGAATGTTGAATTATTTTTCGAGACCCTTGAGTGCCCTCTAACCACGTCAAAAATGAGGGAGAAAAAATTAAAGCAGCTTGTGGTATATCGATTCCTACGAACTCGAAAACGATGAGTTCGATTATTAACTTTCTTTCTTGTCCACCTCCCTCATACTTGACATTAAGCCCCGAAGTATACATATAGCAAAAATATAATGATTTTTCGAAATTATCCAACTCAAGAATGAGTTTCCCCCTCCCCCCGCCATGGCTGGACTGCGGAAACCATAGACATATACGAGGACATGATGGTGCCTTTTGAATATTTTAAATTTCAGAATACCAAACTTCTCTGTGTTAATCTTATTCCTGATGTCTGGAGAGGATATTACTAATGATAAATTAAAATAGGCATTTTTTTTTTCTACCAACAATGTCTAGACATTTCGCTACCATTTTTACGGAAGTCAAAGTCACTTTTGCAGCAAAAAAAAAAAAAAAAAAAGGAAAAAAACATTTTCCAAGTATTTTTACGAATTTTACTGGTATACCTTCCTACGTACTTAATCCAACACAAACAGAAATATATCCAGGAAACTAAAATAAAATTACGGCTACGACTGCGAGTCGGTAAAGTAAACATTTGCAGAAAAATATTTCACAAAGCGTAGAATAAAGAAGTGTACGCGATACGAAGCCTAAGCATTTCGAAAAAATACTTTTAAAAATTTAAATTGAAAAAGAAATGAAAAGTTTACGGCTTTATTTAGTTGACGTAATAGGATTTCAGGTGAGAAAAAAAGAAAATGTTGAATTTCGCAAAAAAAAAGTAAGATTACAAATTGGGCGAGCTTTTCAACGTCGTATTAATTAAAACAAAAAAAAAAAAAAAAAACACGAAAAAAACCCTGAATGAATGAAAAAAATTCGCGATGAAGTATACAAGTATAGTTTGTTGAGGGCCAAAGTCGTGGTATAATGCTTCGTACCCCGAAGCAATAAGCAATTAACTCCTTGAAAGATGACACAAGCATCCGGAGTGTTTATAGATTACACTGGTCGACAAAACAAGAAAGATGATTCGAAGATATATTTAAAAAAAAAAAAAAAAATTAGTTGCATGCTCATATGTATACACAACACATAGATAGACAGGTGGGTAGGTGAGGTGAGGCAAGGCACATCTATGAACACGCGTTGACGTACGACAGTTGTGCAGAGAGCAGCTCCATTAGACGTAGTCATTTATTATGTGATGTGGCGACAGAGATTTCGAACAGCGACAAAGGCCAAATTATAATTACATTCGAAAGGAGGTTCTTGTTTTACCGGGCGAATAATTAGAATTGTAAAATGATAGGTTCCTAAGGATGCGCGTCTGTAGCATCTCTCATTCCTCCTCTCTTTAGTGTTTGGTACCTATGGTGGAAAAATACCGTAATTTCACCTTCTTCCGCTCGAACGTGTGAAAACCGCCATCGCGTTGAAAAGATGAAAAATTTATAGCTCCGAACGTTCATTAATTAACTCAGCTTTACGCATTCGTGAAACATATTTCGCCAATTTAACAACTTCTCCTTTTGCTCTGTGTTCAAAAGAGTAAAGGGAGAAAAAACGTACGTACTATTTTGTTTTGCTAAAGTTAAACAAGCGTTGTAAATTTTAAAAAGTAACAAAAATCTAAAAGGCAAATTTCACCGACGTTGTGTTTGACGTACCTAATACTTTCGAATTCAGTAAAAAGCAAAATTATTCCACTTTTTTCTTTTTATTTAAAAAGAAAAAAAAATGAAAATAACAGAACTGCAAAAAAAAGGTAAAGGTAGAGAAAGAGAGAGCGAGAGAAAAAAAAAACCAAGAATATAGCGAAAATCCAAAAGCTTTGTCTGTTCTCGAATGATGCAGCAAAAAGATATCACACTTGAGTAAGCAGCACACACAAGATTCCAAATGCTAATGAAGGGTTCATTTGTAAGAATATAAAGACAAAAGTGAGAGAGAGATGGAGGAAAAAAAAACGTAGGTAGGTGGGTACCTACCTTCATGACCCTAAATTTACAAATCAAAACTTTCAATTCCCACAAGTCAATATTTGATATAGGAATGACATTTTTCGATTTTTTTTCTTAATCTTATTACTCGATTTTTGTACGTCGTTTATGGCTTTACTACGAATTTACGAATATCATCGATCAACTTACCTATGGGTAACCTATTCCTCGTGTAATATTAGTACGACGCCTTCATCGATACCTTGGTGTGTAGACGAAGAAGCGTGCTTCTAAATTGAAATTTCAAACTTACTCGATTATGATGACCGGTTTCCAGTCTGGCTCACTTTGATGTATTCATGAAGACCATTTTATGCGGCGCGAAGTGGAAATATATATTCATTAGTTCGGTGGTATTTTTATTTATGTACCAGGCGCAATTGTTATATTGATTTTATCGTAATCTCAGGTATGTCGATTTAAACGCTCCGCGCTCGACGACGACTCTGGTGGCATTGTTATCGCCTCCGTTATTTCATCTATATCTCGGTTTAGTCGATGTGGTTATAGGCCTCTACAGAGATATACTATATACACGTTTAAAGCGTAGGTTTCAAAGTAGAAATCCCATTGTGAACCGTTTAAATAATTGGTAATTACAATTTTAGGCTTTGTTCGAGCTTACTATATATATTTTCATTCTTATGTAATGGGTACCCAAATTATTATTCCATCGGCCGACTTCCGTATACTACGTTGATGCCGTGGTAGAGGAAAAGGTCATTCGCATTTCCATTTTTTTTAAGTACACGTATTTTATGTACTTAACGCCTTAGGATTTACAAATAAGTCGAAATTTAAATTTTAAATTTTTCGCCGTTTTTACATCGTCTTAAATGATCGTTTTTATTGTAACAGAAATCACTTTCGTTTATACATTAAAAATTCTAAAGGCTGCAGATGAGCTCGTGTAGATCAAGATTTGTTTAATAATTCAATTACTTAATTTTTTTTTTTCGATGTTCTTAATTCGATCTTGAAATCTTAACTTCTGCATTTCAATCCGATAATTAGATAGAAAGCTTTGAATTCAGTTCGAACTCCCTTCTAATTTTACATATTTTACATTTTTCTCGAGAAATGAATAAAACCGATGTTTCTTTCTTATATTTGAAAGTCACGTATTGAAAGAATTAATTTCCAAGAACGTGTAGAAGTATTGCAATATATATTAGAAAATTTGTGTAAAATGTATTGAATGGTTTCATTGACATATTGTAAACAACATGTGCCTACTGCCTAATACACACATTTTTCTATTGGTATTAGAAAAATTTTACCAACATTGGTCACCATGCCTGATTCGTTTCATGTAGGCTGTCCAGGTCCAATAAATTGAAAAAGTTTGTCACTCGAAAAATTTAATTTCTTACATCCCGCTATCTTTCAAATAAATATCTCGAAAAAATTTTTCAATTGATTAGAAGCTACGCTGAGGGATGGAAAAAGAGAGAGACACCTTCCAAGTTTCATTTTCTGCCTCGAGATAGCAAATAATAATTTTATATTAATTTCATGTCTTATAACATCTCGCGAATTGAATGTAATAATAATATCGATCTCTTTTTCTTCATCGCACATAATCTTGAGAAAATATATTTGGGAAAATTTTTCCTAAAATCATCCATTAACTTTTGCAATTTGCTCCGACGTTTGAAATTTTCAAAGATTCCCATAATTTCATAAATGTGAAAAATTGCATCATCTCGTACATGTAATTCTGTATTTTGAACTTCATATTAGAGAAAAATGTACGATCGAGAGGAAGGGTGAGAAATATTGTTATATCACTCTAAAGCCTTTGCTTGTCTGAGTAGAAAATTTTGTCGAGAATTTGGAAATCGAAGTTGGCATTTTTGAAAATACACCATTTCTTTTAAAAGCGCTTCAGCTGTGTTGCTTACTGCGTAAAGTGATATATTTAACAGATGCAGTAAGTAGTTGACTACTCGTTAGTGTGCTAATAGGAATTTTTTTTTCTAAAAAATTTTAAATTACGAAATGTCTAGTGTTGTCTACTGCCTACTCGTCTTTGAAATTAGGTAATGGAAGCTTTTACGAAAATGCCAAGATTAAAAAATATATATTAGAGTTTACTTTGCTCCTGCCTCTTTGCCTCCTCCTAGGTTTATATAAAATTTTACGACTATACCATTACCTTTTGAAGGGTATTTAGATTGTTTATGGAATTTTTTTTCCTCATAATTTTTATAATCCTGTTATGTATTTTGTTTACTGCAATTTCATTGATTAATTTATTTAAACTCGTGTTCATTTTATTTAGCTCTATGCTGGGAATTGAGTGCGTTATTGTATTCTGTGAAACAATTATATTGTAAAATTTTCCGCAGCTTTTGTACATTTCAACATTTAAAGGTAAACTGTACCATTTACCCCCTTCGTACCATCATGGCCTAGTCAACTGTGGATAAGGAGTTGAACACTGTGGCGTTTCAATTTTAGTTTTTTTTTTTCGAAAATTGTGGGGGCTTTCAACTTAATCTTTACCTCTCCCCCCTTTAGTTTGAAATTTCAAAATTTACATGAAAAATCAAAAGAAAAATGTTTCTTTTTTCGATTTTTTTGGTGCCAACGTGTCATGGTAGACCACATGAGATCAATTGAAAGGAGGCTGAAACGTTGACCACTTTATTCTGAGATCATTTAAGGACTATACTGTGATCCCACTCCTCTGTAGGCACATTTTCGAAAAAAATGAAATTTGGTGCAGCCTTTTGAATGATCTAGTTTTGATTAACGGAGAAAAAATTTATTTCGATTTTCATTTCTTATGAATTCAGAGATTTCCAATCATCTTTATGAGTATTTGTAATTTTGAACCTTGATCTTACTATCCGGTCATTTTTAGCCTGATTGTCTTTGTCATTTTGTCCACTAAAACCCGGTTATTACAGTCTATCGGCCAATGGCGGTAGGGCTGTGGGGAGGGGTTCTGAATACCAACAAAATCGGTTTTTGGAGCCCTAAACGGCCATTAAGACAATTTTTGGCCGTGTCAGATATTTATTTTTATTTATTTATTTTTTTCCCCTCGAACAATAAAATCATTTACTCTGCTCGATACTGATCAAAATTGCTCCAATTCGGTTAATCGGCCCATTTTGACGGAGGATTAGGTATATATGAGTGGGAATGACCTTGGATCAAAATTCAGCTTTGCCCTATTTTGAGGGAGGAGGTGCTGGGGGGTTAAAACACAAAAATTGTTCCTTTTTGAGCCAACCAATAGAGAATCCGAAGTTGTATGACATATTCAAAAATCAACCTCCTGGGTCAATTAAGAGGAGAGGTGTGAGGGTTTCCCTCTTTTTTGACCTTGAAAAAGGGCTTTTCCTCCCCTGCCTCCCCGCCAAACTGAATTAGAACGTTGTAATTTGGTGTAGATTTAGTAGAAGTGCCTTCTTAGGGTTCCGACTTTTCAACTCAATTGCACCCCCTCACAGCCCCGGAAATGTGTTTATTCACTCAGGGGTTTCTCATTTTTCAGTTTTTTGAGTTTGTGCTTCACATAACTCTCCTACAAGTAGAGCTAGGAAGCTGAAATTTGCTATGTACATTTAGTAGGGACCTTAGATGTTTTTTTGGGGGGGAGGGGGGCTCGACTTTTCAGCTCCATTGCACTCCCTCACAGTCCCAAATATATTGTTTTTTGGTAGTTTTTTTCTTCTGATTACATGTCTTCAGGCTATTTTTTCAATTCTTGTAATTATAACACTTCACGAAAATCAGACTAAAAAAGTATTGCTTTGCGATCCTCTTTTTCTTTCTTTTTTTTTTTTTTTTTTTGTATTTCCGTTCCTGTAACAAAAATTTATCTGCGAGGTATTTCTTTTACGCTTGCGTAGGTACGTTCGTGAGGATTTTTTCGTTACTTTTTTTAAAAAGAATTCTACGAAAATTTTCCAAATACTTACTTTAATATCAAGGTGTAAAGGTTTGAAATATATTGCTGCGGTACGATTAGGTAACAGATCTTTTTGAAAATTAGAGTATCTTTTTCTACTGTTGGAAATAAATCATTTTGAAACATCCTAAGGTATTTTGTTCATTTCACTAAAATATATGTAGATAGATATACGGTACGAGGACTTTTCAGAATTTTGGTTGGATCATTGTGTACCATTACGTATAGTTACTACGTATGACAGTCTAGCACATTTTGGGTTTACGAGCTTTTGGCGTGTAGACGTAAGGTGTTAAATCCTTTGAAAATACTCCATTTGAAAATAGGACCGACGAAAGCGAGACGTACGTACTAAGTAATTACCAACACATTTTGGTTGGAACCTCTACCAACTCTACCATACACCTCTAAGTATGTGTAGTATGTAGGTAGGTAGGTAGGTACCTGTAAGTGTAAATGTATCGTACAATATGTAGTCTACTACTCCAATAAAGTACAAGAAGATGATGGCGAAAGCGAAGACGAAAAAATTTCTCGCCTGGGCTTAAATTTTCCACACCTTGGTCGTCGGTTCTAGGAATTCTGGTATAGCAATAATTTTATGTAAAGAGCTGATACAGTAGTACACGTCCGGATAACTTAATGCCTTTTTTATCCAGTGCAATTTACGTTCGTATAATGGTTGAAAGTGTACTGTAGGTATATATATATGTATATATACATATATAAGAGAGTGCGTGCCTTATACGTACACGGCCTCTGTTATACGGGTTTTGACTGTCTTTGCTTCGCGTTTAATCCTGATTTATTTTCCGTACAATAAAGCAGTTGTGGATTGCGCTGAACCACGGTATATTTCTTAAAACGATACCATCTTTGTTACGACTTCAATTTTGCTGACTCGTGCTAATCTGTTAGCTTTTATTTAAGCTCCTTTGAAAGTATAATTAATTAACATCTTTGCCTGCGAGTTATTTGTTTTAAATTTACCGTTTTGTAATTTAAAACTATTTTACACGTCGAGTCGTCACGTCACGTCGGGTCGCGTCGCTCCCCCCCCCGGCACCTTCGCGCGGTTCGAGGTTTCGATGAATTACGTATTAATACCTGATGCGTTGTTGTTACTGGTTGCTGCTTCGACCAACGAATGTGGAAAAATACTTCGAATGTGCGGTTTAATTTTGATTAAAATTTTATCTCTAGTTGGCTGGATAAGGTGTACTGATTTTGCATGTCGGTTAGAGGGTACTTCTATGTACTTATCATCGACTACCCAAGTCTCGATACCACTTTTCATGTTGTTCTAGTATAAAGTTACTCGCGTATTTCGCTCTGTATGTTTTTTTCCGCTTTATAGGTATCCTTTGATACTTACAGTACAGTATCTATTAACTTATTTCATCGCGGGAGCTTTTGAATTTGGAATTCCGATACATACGATACGATGAAAGTACTCGATATTAAGTATCATACGGTTGATCGAGCCAAGTATATCGCTCTGTCAACTTTCTATCGTCTCGACAGACATTCCGATCATATTATATTCGCTTTCATTTTCGATTAAGTACCTGCCTCTTCCCAGGTACACCCGTGTATACCCTCGATAGTATATTATCCGTTTTGCTTTTTATAACAAAAATGTGTATTCTAGAGTATGGAATTTTTTCTTCCTGTTCGACGAAAATTTAAATCGTACTTATATGGTACATACGTACTACGTAGCATTAGCCAATAAGCTGGACTATCTAATTAAATTAACCGCAGTCAAAGGCCAATTACATCGTTAAAACTCGAGCTTTATAATTTTACACGAACGTAAACTTCGCGCTATCTATCCACGAAGGTATTTAAAAAGATATACTAGGCGTATAAAAGTTCTCACAATAAAACTCGTATATAGCTTGCGCGATAACGAAGCAGCTTTTAGGGTTATTTTAATTTTCTTAAATGTTGCGCATCGAATTCTATCCGCACATGCTATACTATTTTTGCAGGCGCGAGAAAAGTTGTTAGAAGAGAGAAAGAGAGAGAGGAAGAGGGAAAAAAACATACACAAGCTCAACCAGTCAATACGGCTATTTAAAGTACCCCTACAGTATAACCATTGGCCATTACCGCAGCGTTAAATTCGATGTTTCGATGATGGTTTTTAAGTAAATGGAAATAGCGGTCATCAAAATAATTTATTTTCCAACGATAAACAACCGCTCGCTGCGGATTGATAATGAAAAACAAGCCGGAAAAATGAAGCTCGCCGCTTCTTACCGCGTCGATGGCTTGCGCCTTCGCTAAGGTTCGAAGAAAAATAAAATTTTACAATGGAATCGAACACCGTTACTTTAATCTGTTCGTAAAATATTTATGTATTTTAGTTTGTGTATATCGCGATCCGAGCGAGCGAGCAGACTACGGCCATGCTACGTGGTGTGGTCCGATGAAAGAACCAATATAAATACAAAATTTTAACGTTTTATAGCCCGCCGCAATGAATTTAAAGCGAAAATTTTTCCTACGAAATTTCTTCCGGTGATGAGCTTTGTTGTTCAAGCACAATGCCGAATATTGTTATCAATTTTTTTTTTTTTTCATTCATTTTTCTCTCTTTTTTTTTACTTCTTCCAAAGCCATTAACACTTACATTTTGAAAAGAAAACTTTCCTTAGTGGTTTTCGAATGGCCTATAGGGTGTCGATAAACTTTCGTTGAACTTTTCGTAATTTAGGTGTTTCTTTTATTTTTATTTTCCATTTTTTTTTCTAAATTGTGTGCCCTTTGTGTGCTGTAAATGTATGAGAATTATGTAATTTTAGATTTTTCTTATGGTAAACTGAATAATTATAATAATATGAAATTTTAAGTTTTCTTAATGCTGAGTTCGAATTTCATAAAAAAATATCATTATATCCACAATTTTCCAACAATTGATTTCGAATGCTAATAATTTCAAATTTTAGCAGTACTCAACTGTCCTTAACTGTCAAAGTATTGCTATGTCAGACTGCACTAAATTCTAATGAGACTCGGATGTTTGGAAAAATCATATCGACACAATTTTTAGCTGCCGGAGTTTAGTTTTTAAGAATTTTTCTTGCAGGTTATAGAAAGTAACTTGTATAAATTTATAATTGAATATCTAAAAATTTGTGAAAATCAACAAAAACACTTGAGAGACTGAAATTTGACTATACGCTTTTCTGATAGTCTACTTATACACAAGGTTTTCTTGATAAATTCAACTTCTTTCGTGATAGCTGGCGGATCATCAAATATTATCTCGTGAAGCAAAGATCAAATTTATAAAAATGTCATTCAACTTCGTCGTGTTTTCGTTGTCTATGAAGAATACAAATTTCAGCCTGTATTTTGAATTTTCGAGTGGTGGTTGAAAAATGCATACACATCTTGTAATAAGAGGGGTCCTGAGTGAGCCTACTGTGTAGGTACCCGAATTATCTTATGTTAAAATAAAAGTTCATCGTTTTTTGCTTCAGTCTCAATATTGACTCCTGTACCGGAGAGATGTTGAAAACGCAGGTATTTTTTTTTCCAAATGTGTTTAATACCCGAAGAAAGAAGATGAAAAGACTGGATTTCCTAAACTTGGGGCCCTCAAAACCTGTTGTACATGATACTCCATTTTTAAAAGAAAAAATATGCCTAAAATATTAATCTATTAGAGAAAATAAGTAAACGCTTCCTTGAAGTTAATTCTCCGGATGAGTATTTCAGCATCAGTCTGAGCAGCTTATTGTATAACGAAAAAAAAGAAGAGAGGATAAAACAAGTAGAAATGTAAGAAAAAATAAGTAATGAAAAGGTCATAAAAGCCATGATATTCGATTTAAGCTACCAGTAGACGCTAGAGTGGGCCAAATTTTTCTTTTTTTGGCAATGTGCAGACAGTAGGGTCACGATAGTTGCGAATAGCCCTAAATAGGATGTGGTATAATTTCAGCCCCCTAATTCAATTTTTAACCCGGTTTTCATTGACACTCTTGTCAATGAAAACTAGGAAATTACAGTCTTTCGACATACGAAGAATGAGAGCGGAATATCAACAAAATCCGTTTTGGGGTTCTAAAACACCATTAAGAACATTTTTCGCCGTATCATATATGTATTTTCATCCCCCCTCCCCCCACCGAATTCTAAAATCATTTACTCTGATCGATACGGACCAAAATCGCTCCAACTCGGTCACTCGGCTCAGTTTGCTGGCAGATTAGATATATATGAGTGTGGATAACCGTGGGTCAAAATTCACTTACGCCCTAATCTGGGAGAGGGGTCGCTGAGGGTTCAAAAACGAAAAATAAATTCCTTTTGAGCCAATCGATGGAGAATTCAAAGTTGTATCACATATCCAAAAATCAACCTCCTAAATCAATTTTAGGAGGGATGGTATGAGGAGTTTTCTTCTTTTTGATCTTGAAAAGGGTTGTTTCTCCCCTATCTCCCCGCCAAATTGAATTGGAAAGTTGAAATTTGGAAAGTGCCTTTTTAGGGTCCCGACTTTTCAGTTCCATTGCATCCCCTCGTAGCTCCAAATATGTGGTTTTTTGGCTGGTTTTTCTCAATTTTCTAATTTTTTGAGTTTTTTTCTCGCATAAATCCCCTCTCAGTTGGACTAGCAAGATGAAATTCGGTATGTACATTTAGTTAGCTTCCTAGTTGTGCCTTTTGAGAGCATCGACTTTTAAGCCCCGTTGCACCCCCTCGCAGCCCCAAATATGTGGTTTTTTGGTGATTTTTTCCTACTTTTTGAGTTTGTTCCTCGCATAACTCCCCTTGAAATTGGGCTAGAAATTTGAAATTAGGTGTGTACTTTAGATGTGCCTTTTGGTAGTCTCAAGTTTTCAGCCGCATTACACCCCCTCACATCCGCCACGTTTTGCTTTTTTTTACGATATTCTGAGAAACTAGGAAGAAATTTTTTTTTTAATTACCTCTTGAAATGGATGTAAGACATCAGTATTAGATGCTTCTGTGCAATATTTCAATTTTATCCGCCATAGGCGATTTTTCGGGGGTTTTTAAAAAATGATGTTTTCGTGTTTTTTCAATAAAATTTTCACATTAGATTTTTTTCAGTAAATTCTCTTCATTCATTTAAGATATTCCAGTGCAAAAAATGCTGTATAAATGGCTCAAAAAAAGAAAAAAAAAATGAAGAATTGCTTTTGAGAGTGTGAAATAGTTGAAATGTGTCCTTTCTTACTGAAATTGATTCGAAAGTGGATCTTTTCTATTTTTAACAAATTTACCTTAAAAATTGGGAAAATAGCCATTTTTTTAGTATCCTTGAAAAATTGTCTGTGAGGGATAAAATTGAAATATTACGTTGAATAATTTAAAATTTATAGATAATTTCGTGGTTTTTCAGAAAATTGTGGAAACACGCAAAAAGTAACTTTTTTTTAAATCCCTCAAATAAGAGGTGATGATAAAAACTAATTTTCAAATAAAATTTAATTGCTTTTTTTATTTGAAAAAATTTTTGAACTTTGAGTGACTTTTGCAAGTTGAAAAAATATAATTAGCAGGCTGAAATTTTTATCGCATTCTTTTATGGTCATTTCGCCACTGTTATGACCACACTTATCGCAATTTCCAAAAAAAAAAAAAAAACAAAATTCGGCTCACCCTAGTACATAAACATACGTTAGCGTTTGGAAAAAGTCCCTTTTAAGACCCTACAATGGTCTTGTCTTTTGGTTTCAAAATTTTGATAATTACCTTATGAAAAATTATTAACAGCTGAAAAGTTTTTTCTGCGTATTTCGATTTGCTGCAGCTTTGAAATAACATTTTGAGTGATCTTTTTTTTTGTAGAATTTTGAAATGAAGAAATAAAGTTGACCGAAAAACAAATTTACCTCAAATCTTATCTGATCAGTAAATTTATGCTGCTGTTTCATTCAGTAAACGAGTTTCTAAATTTACAATATTAACATATTTTTCTCCGATTTTTTTAATTTTTGACTTGAGTAACTGTTTTGGCACTTTCTGACCTTTCAATTTGGTCGTGATTTGTTTTCTTCGTTGAAAGTATTCTGCGTTATCTTTTTCTCCTCAGTTTGATGTATCAGTCATGCGAGTTTTAAGATTTGATAACTTTTTCAATTTCATCTTCGATTAACCAAGTTGCATACCAACGGATGTATCTTTACTGCTGTCAGTAGTACATATTATACTGTTCGATGATCTCTCCATCAGTTCAGTACCGAAAGTGAATTATTTCCAGCTACAATATTTAAAGAAATCACTACGTACATCTGTATTTATAGCGATTATACCCTTCGGCCATACATATTATCCTTCTAATATTGATTTTAAATGCTATAATTGATGAAAAAAGAGAAAAATATATATCAATTATTCAAATATCCTCGCTTGTTAACCACCTATTGCTACCACGTATGTATAAGCGAACTCTCCAACATTGTTCGAGAACAAGACGAGCCGGAGAGAGAAAAATACACGAAAGAAGAAAAAACAAACCACTAATTTTCCACCATGCATCGTTACTCCTACCGCGATAAAAGGCTCCCATTTAATTGACATGACCCGAAGGAACGTTTACCAGAAATCTGATTACAAACTCGATTACGTTGATTGACCGGCGGCGGTTGCAGGTTACCGGCCAGAGTAGGTATTAGGTTTATTTCATTGTTTCAACTTGATCGACGAAAACATGTAGTCATTAAAAAGAAGAAGTATATAAGTATGTGGTTATCGCAGAAATCTGAATCTTTCGCTTAATCCATCCGCTACCAAATTAACTCCCACTCGCACTTTGCTCACTCGTGTATGTGTAAGTTGTAAGCATGTGTTTTTTTTCAATACACACTAACTGGCTTGGTTCCCATTTCTATAAGTATTGAAAAAAAGAAAAAGAAAAGGAGAAGAAAAATACTGTAGTATCTTTCTTTAATTAAGATAATTAATAGCAAATGACACGGGCGGGCGCTTCAAACACATCGAGTAATTTTTACTATGTTGGTAGCTAGCGACTCGAGTGTCTTGTACAACCGAGCGTGTAATACAAAGGGAGGTTGAAATTTGGAAATTTGCTCCCAAAGTACTTGGTGTTCTTGTTGCTAGCAGCGATGTAATTACAAAGTACGAGAATGGTAGACTATAATGTTGGTCGGGTGATAAATCGAACTCGTTTTTGAACTCCTATAAAAAGACACTTGCCACCGTGGCGACGACTACGACGACGAATTCTTACGAGATATGTGTGGTTTTAAACCAAATGTATGTACTTATATTATACTACTCGGCTGTAGATATACAGTATAACGAGTATATTAATCTGACGGTGAGATGAGCTTAAGCATAGTCAATTTCGTTAACCTAATTTAAACTTGGATTATTATTCTGCGCTGGTAGTTTAAAAGGGAAAATTTATACAGTACTAAGTTAGCCCAAAAGTTTAAGTTACCAATGCGTTTGACAGTAACAATTTCAAATTTTCAACTTAGTCGATGTGACGAAGTTAAGTAGTTTTGCTAATGACATCAAACACACGGTAAACCAAAAGTAAACATTAATCTTGTCAATACTAATACGCTGACTTTACGCAAAAATTATCGCTATATCCGTACTTCATATCTAACCCCCGCCCCTCTTCTCATGGCCTGTGGTAAACTCATCAAATTATCGCACTCGTTCGAAACTTTTACTTTATTTTTCACCAGTATTTTGGTCGATGCTAATATTCGTGCATATTTACCTTTTGTACCGGGTGTTTCGCATTAACTTCCCTTCCCTTATACCAGTGATGGGTCAACTCATGAGACTTACTTGTATAATGGTTAGCATACTCGAAAAATCAAAGGAGCGGAAATATGCTATTTTCAAAATTTTATGTTTGTCCAAATCTGCCACTCACATTAAAAATTTATAGAAAAAAAAATAGTAACCATATAAGTTCGCTTTTTGCTCTAAAACACAATATATACTATAGAGCGAGGCCGTACGCTTGGGGAGGGTTTTGAGGGTAGAAACTCCTCCCAGCGCCTAAAAAAAAAAACTGCAAATATGTGCGCTTGTAAACGAAGTGAATATTTGAAAATAAAATTTCCATTAAAAATATTATATATCATGATCATTGAGCATCTCAACAGTAATGGCCATGGGCATCCGCAGGCAGTAACGGAGCCTCATGAGCATGAGTTTTTCGTATTTTTTTATGCTTTATTATGAATATTCAGATAATTGAAGCAAGTTTATCTGCTTAAAAAAAGAAAACGCTTAAGAGGGGGTTTGTTTCTTCTGACCTCTTTTTCCACCTGAAAGTTCATTTATAAATCTGAATAAACAGTCCAATTCTACACTTGAATTTTAAAAAATTTCAAAAAGCTTATTTCCCTCCGCTTATCCTCAAAATTTTACAAACATTTCGCTCTAGCTTTGCTTGGACTATATTATCCTTCAGAATGGTTTGGTCGAGGGAGGGGGAACAATGAGCGAGGATGAGAGGGTATGGGAGACACAGACCTCTCCAAATGTTTTCTAGAAAATTTAATAAGTGTTGGTTTGTACGACTATTGACGGTGAAACGTCATTTTAATGCACTTAAATGCTTATTTTTGGGCTTATCATGTTTCGTTTTTCACTTGGACCATTCTAAAGTGGTGTTTTTTAAAAAATGTAGATACAGGGCTTGCGTCTCCGAAAATTTTGCCCTATCTCTACCTATAGTACGCGGTGGGGGAGGGGGGCTAAGTCATCGGTGCAATTAAATATGTAGGTACACTGATAGCACTGCACCTATCAGAGACTCGTCCAGCTTACGGCCATACTCCAGCGTGTGTGTGTGTGGTATAAAAATCTAGAGTGAGGGGTAGAGAGGTTCGTAAAATATGACAAAATAAATATTAAAAAACATGACAAACTTTGTAACTTTTTTAGTTTATTGTGAATAACTTTTTAAAAAACCATTATGATCATCTCATTATGAAATTTTAAAATGAGCGATTGAGCACCTTCAACTCAGTGGTTGAGGTGGTTATTCGCAGTGTTGCATTTATGCGGAGAAATGAGATATCAATTGAAGAAAATGAATTTTTAGTCATTTTTATGTAGAAAAAGAAGAAATTCTAATTTTGAAGGTGAATGCGAGATAAACACAACGATTGTGACATTATGTGGTAAATGTGGGTAGGGGACTGGGTAATGAAAATTTAGAGTGGGGATGACAAGATTGACAAACTATAACGATATAGTATGAAAAAATGTAGCGGAAAATTTCATTTTTTTCATTTTTTTGAGGATAACTTCTGAAAAAGCTATTAGAAGTCCTCTATTAAAAATTGTTAAAATGAATATCAGTGCACCCCTTCTCTCTCTCTCTCTCTCTCTCTCTCTCTCTCTCTGGTCTGTACAGAAATCCTGAAGGTTATGCGGGAAAATTCTAAAATTCTGAAATTAATCAATTTTTTTCCCTAAACATCCGCTATTTTCCATTTTATAACATTCAATGTATTTTTCTTTCTTCGCCTGGAAGCAACCTTCAGGGTTTTTGCCTAGGCTGTGAAATGGAGGGTACACTGCTCTTCATTTAAAAATTTTGTAGGAGGGAACTTATGATAACTTACCGAAGTTATCCACAAAAAAATGAAACTTCAAAATCTTCAATTGATTTTTTTCCTTTGTATAAATGCAACCTTGGAGGTTACTACCCCAACCACTGAGTGGAAAGTGTTTTTCTGTTCATTTTAAAATTTTTTAATAAGGTGCTCGTAATAGCTTTTTCAAAGGTTGTTCATAAAAAACTAAAAAAATTACAAACTTTTTGTCATGCGTTTTTGTATCCTATTCTGCAAACCACTTCACCCTCCCCTTCTTAATTTTTGTACCACAAATACTCGGAAGCATACACTGTGTTTTAGAGCAAATTGTAAATTTTTATCGTTATTGATTTTCTATCTATGAATTTTCAAAGTGAGCGGTAGGTTTAGGAAAAAATCAAATTTAGAAAGTACCTAAAATATCTCAATTCCTTCAATTTTTTGGGTATGTTAATCATTAAACGTGTAAGTCTCATGAGTTGACCTATTTTTGGTATAAGGGAAGGGAGGTTAATGAGAAACACCCGGTATAATGTACCTAGGTACACGAGGGCAACACGGTTGGGTAAATTGGAAAAATATCTCGGACGTTTGTTTGAAAATAATTTCCGCGTAGTGTTTTCCAAAAGAAAAACTCGTACAAAAGACATAACGGTAATTGAAACAAGCTGTCAAATAAATATGAGAAGTTTTTGCAAATAATTAATTTATATTTCTTTTCGCTAGCGTATTAAAGAAAATAAAAATGGAAACATCGTTTAAAAAGCTTTTTTTTCTCCTTTGTTTCACTCCTCCTACTCCTATTGTACCCTTGCAACATTATATACATCCATAACGTGTAATATTTTAAAGTTTTTTCATTAAATTATTACAACTCATTTATTTTTTGAAAAGATAGTGAATTTATTGTCGTCTCTATGTGCGCGACAAATAACACTAAGTATAGCATGAAAACGAAAAAAACACGTCAATTTAATAAAATTCCTTTGGTAATTACTCGTTTTTATTACGCGAACGTTACAAAATGTGCTAGCATTTGTTATCTAATAATTTTCTATTTTACTCGAGTACTTTTCTATCTTTTGCCATAGAGTTCAAGTAATAGCACTCGAGAAAACTCACAAACGAGTAATGTTAACGGGATGAATTAAAGTAGATTGGTGTACCGTACTTTTTGCACCCTCCCTTCACCTCCTTCTTTTACCATTTCAAGATTTTTATCTGTTTTGTAGAAGGTTATACTCGTACTACTCTGTGTATTCGTAGTATATGTGCTGAGCTGGTGGTGGTTTACATGCTTATACTATGAGTACGGATTCTGAGGAGATGCTTTTAAACGAAGTATGTATTTTTTTTTTTTTTTTTGGCCCGCCATAACAATGTTTTAAAAACCTACGCTTCGAGTTAAATTTCAAATTACTTTATGAATCGTTTAGGCTATTATTTTACTCTTTTAATGTAATTACCATTATGAGATGGAAACACCGCTACGCCACGCCATCGTCGTGCGGCTCTATGCGCAGACATTGAAACATCATTATTGTTCTATTCTCTTTGAAACAATCACATTGAGTCTATGATACAGCTAGTTGATATAAGAGAGGAGTAATTCTTTGTATAGGTGTACGGTGCGTGCAACTTCTATCAATAAGTATATCTATGATCCAATGTTTTTCACTAAAGTCATCTCTTTGGTAAATTTTTGTACACATTTCATTTATTACAAAGATGAGGATCTGCCATGATGTAGGGGTTTTATTGAGGTTTAACAAAATACGGCTTGAAAAATTGACCAAGAAGTGAGAATCTTCAAAAAAAATTACAACTCGGACGAATCGCAATGATGAACAGGACCTAGTTCGTCCAACAAACCCAGCGGATTACAGGAATGATAAACATTCAAGGTTCGTTTTTTTTCTTCTCCTCACCCAATTATATTGAGTGGTTCTGAAAAGGTACAGGGGGAGATGTGGAATCTGAATTTAAGGTTTGTGGAGAAAAGGAATGTGCTAAGATGCATGGTAATGTGTCTTAGAAAAAAATTAAAGTTTAATTTCCGGGACGCATATCCTCTTAACTTTTTTGGTTTTACACCCATAACATATTTAAGCTTTGTTACGACCTGATTAAAGCACGGTTACCCGTGCCGCCTTGTCCTCAAAGTCTCACGTCATGAGTCGTGATTTTCGCGGAATTTTGAAAGTGCTGTATCTCGTGTAGTTTTCGATTTACGTAAAATATGCATAGAATTTTTCTTATTATGCATGAAAAGATCTACAAAAAAGCTCATATACAATTTTTGCCTATATCAAAAATTAAAGGCGCTACAATACTTTGAAATTTGGGGGAAACTGCCATCTAACGGGAGGATTCTACACTTTTTCTGTGTGGTTGGTTGAGGTGTTATTTTTTTAACAAAGAGCTAGCGGTATGAAAAAAAAACCAGTTTTTTTGAAGTTGCAATAAGAAAAGTGAATTGAATTTAAAAAAAAAGGGGTTTTCAACGATTTGGAAATGCATTTTCAGATGTTTTATGAGAAACAAATCAGCATAAATGAAACAAATTGCAGGTTTTTCGTCCTAAAGGGAGCGAAAGTTTGCACACCCCTTCCCAACGAGTTCTACTGATCGAGGCAGTAGCATAACAATGCCCGGCTTCCGGTGGGAGGGGAGAGAAGATTCGCTGGAAATTTGTCTTGAAAACAAATAAATAGACGCCCCGAGCGAAGCGAGGGCGATAAATTGGTAAAATTTTTAAGGTTCTGTAGGTCGTAAAATCGACACCTTAACGTATTGCTGACTCTAGATATCATATTTTACTCTTTTCACGGTGTATAAAATAATTTTTGCATAAAAAATCGATTTTGGGTAGAGTAATTTGCCTCTTTTATCTACCATCACTTCCCCTCACTGCGACCCGTCTCGCTTTTACGTCACGAATTGAGTGTATACTCAGAAATATTCCTTAGAAAATGAGTACACTTTTTACTTTCTTTTCATTTCTTTTTCTCAACTGTATCAAGTTGAAATTTTAGAAGCCCTCTCCTCTCAATTTTCACAGACGAGTGGTTCATCAAAAATATACCTTCAGCGCAACTCTGCTGGTCGTAACAAAGCTTAAATATGCTGTAGGGGTAAAACGGAAAAATTTAGAGGGTATACGTCCCAGAATTTAAACTTGAATTTTTTCGGGGACACCCTGATGTTGGGAAATTTTTGATACTCTAGCAAGTAACGGCTAGGATTTGGGGATATGATGTTTATCTATTAATCGATATGTGCCCTTTTTAAAAATCTAATCACCCGCAGTTTCCAGAAAGTATTTATAAGACCATAATTTCGAACTTTTTTGGCCCACAGCTCAAAAGTGCCTAGGATCCTAGGTTTGAGGAGACCGCATTTTCCTAACGAGCCCTTCCAGCACAAGTTGTCATTCCTTGTAAAACTTTTCATTTCTGCAACGTGTATTTACAGTTGAACGATAGCTCGCCTTAGACTGTGCATGCATTTTTTTGTAATCTAAATTTTTGCAAC
Source organism: Ferrisia virgata (assembly GCA_900060175.1). Lineage (NCBI taxonomy): Eukaryota > Metazoa > Arthropoda > Insecta > Hemiptera > Pseudococcidae > Ferrisia > Ferrisia virgata. The sequence goes on along the minus strand of FIZR01010204.1, from coordinate 28,003 downwards.
TGCTTGAATTATACTAATCGTGATTTCTTCAAATACCCTAATATATTGGGGGGTTTGCCTCGAAAAAGGTCTTTTTTTACTTCGCACAATTATCGAACCATTTGTTCGACAAATTCTTTCTTACTTATCATGGATCGAAATGCGGCTAGTAGGAAATCCTGGAATGAATCTCTAATTTCAATGCAAGTACTCGTGGTGGGGGATTGCATAAAACATGCACTTATCAGAATATGTATAGATGAAAATTTTATATTCCGTTCGAGTGCCATACAAACTGGTATCCTATGGTGTAATTTTCGCTAACGATGGAAACTTTTGCATTTAATGTAATGTTTGATTTGAATTCATGTCTGAAAACAATTCGCCATTAATTGCTAGCGAATTACAATGTACCTACGCGAGTAGCTTCGGGTCGCGTCACACATTCGATACAACAAAATACATTCGAGAGTACGGTAATGCTCGAAAATCGCGCGAATCGAATGTCTACGTCTCCGAGGTATACTAATTGTACGCGATTAATTATTTTAAAGTTAACAGCGAAAAGTAGTATATGTGCACCGTGTAAGGTACGTATGTATTATTTGCGTGTACTTACGATGTACGTACGCGATGGTCGTTCAATTAAAACTTTTTAATAAAATAGCATATGTATAATCGATCAACTCTCGAACAAAGAACAAGCGCTTAGACCGATATTAATTTATTCATCGAAATATACGCCAACGATAAATCATTCGGCGATAAATTAATATTTGGTAAATTTAGAAGTTAGTATATTTAAATTAAGAGACGTTACATGCAGTCGGTAAAATTTAATAATGTACTAGGTATCGTCTATATTGTACAGTAAACTATACAAATATGTATGTAGCTACCTATTTCGATAATAATTGTGGTACCTAAATTGTTCAGGGACCATACACGTGCCATTTGCTAAATTTTTTATCCATTGATAAACTAACTCGTACGTACGTATCACGAATATGGTAATTTTTGGTTATAAGGTAGAGACGTCGAGCATCATCGTGTCGTAATTATTCTATAGATGTTTCTAAATTTACGAAATTTTGTCTTGGGTATACAAATTCATTGTTACGTTATTTACTCGAGTTCATTGTTATATTCGATGCTACCTCAGGTACACAATATATAGACACACGTGTCATCGGTTTTTGCCACTACACGTATATGGTTGTGGTGTAACCTTTTTTTTTTTTTTTAAGCAGATGCGAAAAAGGATAAGGCATCTTTTCACTATACAAGACCTTTCATTTACATGGCATGCTTCAAATTTAAACCGAATGATAGGTCGGTTGGTCGGTGAAGGAGAAAAAAACACATTACGGCTGAATCGGTCTACCAAAATCGCATTTATAAGATATGTTTGAGCGTTATCACGCGGTTTTTTTTTCCTCTCGGTTTTTTGCTATTCCACGCGTTTGAAAGGGTAACAAAGTTCATAGCGATGTCCTCAGGCTAAAACAAAACTTATTTCAGAGTACCCCATCAGTAATCCTTTGGGAAATAACGTCAAAACGTATTATTCACCCGATGTAATGAAGCTTCGTTTCAATCCAATTCTGCAACTCTTTTTTTTCTCCTACTCATCTTTTTTGCTGAAATTTACTTTATGTCGTATTTTAAGCAAAATCTCATTTCGCAGAGACATTGTTCGGAAGGAATTTAAAGCCCTGAGAAAAGATCCTCTTCGTTGATAAATATTTTCAAACCAGTACCCCTACCTTTTTTTTTTGTTTTTTTTGTTGTTTTTTTTCAACATGCAAATATACCTACACTTGCGATTCGTGTATTTGGTGTTTCGATTTGTACCTACGAGTTGGAATTTGAATATCTTAGATGGTACCTATCTTCGTATTCTCTAAAAGTTAGCACACTTCTAAGCATTTGAAAAATAATAAGCTCACCTAAAAAAACCGGATCCTTTACCCAATATTACATTATTTCAAAAGAAACCTATCATTAGAAAATTACAGAAAAAATGAGATGACTAGACAATGATAACCCATAATGTGCTGTGGAATTATGACACGATACTTTGGTGGTAGGTACACACTATCGAGATACATACCTGACCAAAGTTCTGGACCCCCAGCTCCGCCGCTTTTCGAGGAGGCGTTTTTTTTTTGAAAACGCCAATTGATCAATTTGCGCAATTTTTTGGTGTATTGTAGATCTGTATTAGAAACATCCCTGAAAAAATCAACACTCCCCTTCCTCCCTTAATTTACCCCCAAATGACTTTCAAAAATTAAAAAAAAAATTTTTAATAAAAATGTTGATTTGGTACATGCCTTTTAGATGTGTACTTCACCACCTCTTTATCGCATATACATTTTTTTAAAATTTCATTTTGTAAGCGTTTTGCTCGAAATTTGAAAAAAAAAAACTCGAAATAGGAAGGGTCACATAGAGCTGTACTGGAAAAATCTGTTTTTGATACAATTATTTTCGTATTTGGCATAATTGCAGCTTGTAAGAGTAGAAATTTACAACTGTTGAGCAAAATCCTGTAAAGGCCCGTGTCGGACAGTAGATGCACCCTCTCATCGCCATTTTTGAACCCCCCCCCCCTCCTGGTACGTTCATGATATTGGTGTCGTTTTTGTATGAATCAAACCTTCTGAACATGAATATAAAATCAAATTTTCAGTTCGACCCCTATAAGTATCTCATCCAGAAGGGGAGGAGGGGGTGCTGCCATGGTCCAGCAGAGGCCCCAAACTGTTTTATCCTTTTTCGCTATGATTTTCTATTCTCTCATTTACAAATATCCTGAATATGGAAACCATTGCAACATTTCCAGTTTTTAGCTCGATTTTCTATGGCATATTGTCAATGAAAACGAGGCTATTACACTCTATCGACCAACGGCAGATGAGGAGAGCGGGGGATATCAACAAAATCCTTTTCGGGGTCCTAGAAGATCATTAAGACGATTTTTAGCCATGTCAGATATTTATTTATTCATCCCCCTCCCCACACATTAAAATCATTACTCCGCTCGATACTGACCAAAATCACTCTAGTGCCATCAATCGGCTCAGTTTGGCGGCGGATTAGATATATATGAGTGTGGGTGAACTTGAGTCAAAATTTAGTTATGCCCCAATTTAGAGGAGGGGTCAGAAACGCAAAAATTGTCCCTTTTCCAGCCAATTGATAGAAAATTCAAAGTTTTATAACATATCCAAAAATCAATCTCCTGGGTCAATTGGGAAGCAAGATAATGAAATTTCCTCTCTTTTTGATCCATAAAAAAAGTTTTTCTTCCCCTATCTCTCCACCAAATGGAGCTAGGAAGTTGAAATTTGGTATGTACATTTAGTTGGAGCGCTAAATATACCTTTTGGGGATCTCAACTTTTGCGCCCCATTTCACCCTATCACAGTCCCAAAACAGTGGTTTTTTGGTCAATTTTCAGTTTGTTCCTCGCATAACTCCTCTCCTAATTGAGTCAGGAACTTGAAATTAGGTATGCCCCGTCTGTAGTGATCCTTAATATGCCTTTTGGAGGTTTCAACTTTTCAGCCTCATTGAACCCTTTCGACCGACAATGTCAATTAAGAAAAAAGCATTACGAAACGAGTTTTTTTTTCAGTTCTCATTATTGTAATATGGCACGAAAATCAGACTGGAAAAGCATCGCTTACGATGCTTTTTTTTTGTAATATAATCATATTCATTAGACTTTTGGTAACACTTCTCCTTCTGGGTGAGGTACTTATAGGGGTTGAACTAAAACTCTTGATTTCATATTTGTGTTCAGAAGGTTCGATTCATGCAAAAACGGCACCAATATCATGAACGTACTTTGGGTGCAAAAATGAGAATGAGGGGGCGCTCCTACTATCTGACAACAGCCTTTAAAGTGATTTTGCTGATCAACAGTGATTTTCTACTCGTACAAGCTGCAATAGGCCGACTACGAAAATAATTGTAATAAAAGCACATTTTTCCAACGTAGCTCTGTTTGATCCTTCATGTTTCGAGTTTTTTCAAATTTTAATCAAATGAAATTTTGAAAAAAAATATGTGATTGAGGGGTCAAATACACATATAAAAAGCATAGTTTCAAAATTGTATCAAGCCAACACCCTTATTAAAAAAAAAATTGAAGGTCATTTTAGGGCCAAATGATGGAAGAAGGGAAGTGTTGATTTTTTCAGGAATGTCTCTTGTATAGATCTACAATATAGCGAAAAAATGCGCAAATCAATCAATTAGCGTTTTCAAAAAAAATCATGTGTTTTTCAAAAAATAGCCCCACTTGAAAACCGGTTGGGTTGGTGGTATAAACTGTGGCCAAGTATATATCTCGATAGCATGCACCTACCAGCAGAGTATCGTGTCAAAATTTCACCGGGTCAAATTCACCATGCTTATCTACTTACAGCCTTTATGTAATGATGCACTTACACGTGCTCATGTCGATGCCTCTATTGTAACATCTCGTATCAGAATAAAAAATTGTATTGAAAAAATTTACTAAGGAGAGGCCTTGTGTATTAACGCTGATCAGTAGTCAAAAACCAACGAACGTGAATTTTTTATACAATTGAAACGAATGGTAAAAAAAAAAGATTCGTCATTACGAAAACTTGGATTTCTCTTATTTGTAAAAATTACATTTTCAACATGGTTTTACGAGAAAAGAAATAGAAAGAGATTTTCCCTCCACTTACTCTTATACGTAGATACCATGTATAAGGGTAAAAATTCTAACGTCAAAATCGTTTGGAAAATTTTAGATAACAGAAAAAGGTATCTTAAGAAATAATTTACCCTCGAGCATTTGAAATCTTAGCCGAAAAAAAAGCTTATATTTTGACTCGCACGTGGTTGTAAAGTCTCGAATAAAAATCTATTTTTGTCTTCATTAACATTACAAATTGAACTAGCATGTTTCTTTCTTTCTACTTCTACCTTTTTTCTTTTTTTTTCTTTTTTTTTTTTTTTATTATACTTTTCTTCTTTCATTTCAAATGAAAATTCTCAATCTTCGGTTAAGTTTATGGTAATGGTTGAATTTCTCTTTTCATCGTCGTATTTTCCTAGCTATAGTTAGAGAAATGATATCGATCAAATAGCATATCAAATATTACCTCAGGTATCTACTTTCTTTTTCTTAAAACTATACACGTCAAATATGAAATTTATGAAGCAGGTATTTTGTCTCTCTTAGCTATTGTAAAACATTACATCCTTTTCATCTTTATCTATTTTTTTTATATACATTTTTACTCTCGAATAGCGAATAATAATCTTTATATTTCGACAGCATTTCCTGTGTTTTTGTATTGTACTTTGAATCTGCTTTACTCGGTTTGTCGTAAAAACTAAAATTTTAAATAGGTAAAGACGAACATATGCTAAGGTTGATTTAGCGAGTAGATAATAACGGATAAAAAAGAACCGAAAAACGAAAGTAGTAGATTATTAGTGGATTATAAAATTTAGTTCGCATGTGTACTCGATAAACGAAGGTTATTTTTTTTACGAACTGTTGATTTCGGAAGTTTCAAAAAAAAACCTCCAATGATTCGTACTCGACGATGAAGCGATGCGATGTAGATAATATTTTGGAAATTTTGACGCATAAACGTAGTCTATATGTGTGCTTCACGAATAACACTATATCTGCTAAGCCGGATAACGGAGCAGCACAGATGTACATGCTGGAGACTAAGTAACTAAAGAAGTGGAGATGTTCAAGTGTTGATGAAATTGAGATGTATGTTGTGTATATAATACAACGCTCGGCGCACTTGTACATGATATAATCTATTTTAAAATATAACACTCGACGTCACAACAAATTATCCGTTTCGACGGTTTCGTTAAAAAGAACGAGATTCGTTATACATATATATATATATTTTTTTTTTAAAGAAAAAAAAATGAAAGAAGAGAGAAAGATACAGAAAGAAAGAGAGAGAGGAAAAAAACGAGCGAATAATCGCACGAAAAACGGACCAGCATAACGAAGGAATTGTCTGAAATAGCGATTCGAAAAGATAAAAGGATAAAGAACGAAAAACGAAAAAACCTCGAAAAGAAAAAGCACAAAATGAGGAAAATAAAAAAGTTTGTGGCGTATACATTTTGGTATTGGAAGAGAGCTGGTAAGTGTCTGTGAAATCGGTTGAGTAGCTCCGTTGAATTTCGCCTTTAGTATTTTCTGGTATCTCGTTTTCTTAACTTTACGGTACATCGCTTTCAATTTCTGCTAGGTAACGTAGACTTCTGTGTCTTGTACTCGTATTTTCTCTCCTACGCCAGAATAAACCATACAAAGTTCAGCGCGTTCAAAAATTCCAAACAATTTACTAATTTTATTGGAATTGAAGCTTAAATTCTATGATTTCACCCATCGAAGGAAAAAAAAAACAGTTTAAAAAAATTCAACCGTTGTTAGTATTTTGGAGAGGTACTTTTCATTAGATTTTGTAAATTAAACGAACAGATCATTGTATCCGGATGCATCCTAATAATTTCGAATGGAAGTAGATGTAATTTTCGCCTCTGGACATGATGGCATTGGAATGTTACAAATAATGCAAAAAAGACAACCATAATTTTAGTGCAATTTTGAATACATTTAATTGATACAAAAATAAAAAAAATTACTGAATTCTAACGAGGGAATGGTCAAAGTGTAGGTACATCGCTCATCAGCACAAATGGTATTTGATTGCTTTATATGTTTTTAAACTTGATGTGAGGGTTGGGTAGAGAGTAAAAATGTTCATCAACGAGTTGTCCTATTCAAAGTTTGAAGGAGTACTGATTCAAAAAATTCCCAGAAATATTTTTCATGGTAAGGTTCTTGCACAACTCTTCAAAGCGACCAAAAATTGCCTATCTTCAAGGTTGAGGGGGCTCTGTGCATGAAATTATCACAACTCTACCTGATAAATTTCATTCTAATCTTTCTGAATCAAAATTTATTCACATCGCTTTCTGCAAAAAATTTAGGCAATTTTCCCTTTCCCTTTCAGGAAAAAATTGCAGATCATGGATATGTAATGCTAGAAACGATTGATGAGTTCACAATTTTTGCGAATTTTAAAATCTTTTTTACAATAAAATCGCAGAACCTTCAATTAACCCTCTATAATATATATTTGGTTAGATTTATATCAAGTGCAAAAATGATAGAAAAATCAAAACCCCAACATCAAAAACATCACGCATTTTTTAATTTTTTAAATTGACATCCATGTCAATATTTCAACATTAAATGCTAAAGTAATCAATTTTTTCCATCCTTTAAGATATAATCATCTTTTATCACCAGTTTTTGATCAAAAACTTCAAATCATAAATCAAATACTCAACTCATACATTTCAACATTAAGTCCAAAAATCAGCCATACTCGTCTTTCATTGTGTTTTATCAAACTTTCCCATCGGCGAGACGTATCCATGTTAACATTTTAACATAAAATCCAAAAATAAAAAATGTAACGTTTTCACAGAATGACCCTCCAGCCCTGAAACATATCCATGTCAAAATCGTCAACAGTTGATCATCATCAGTGGACGGATTTTGATAGCCAGAAATGACATTAGCGGATGGATTTCATGATTTTAAGTTGAAATGTTACAGAAAATTAAAGATGTTTAAAGTTAACTCATAAACAGTTGACCTTGACTTTGGATTGATTTCATGGCTTCAAGTTGAAATGTTGAGGGAAAATTGAAGAAAGATGACCCGTCAGGAGTTGACTGTGACCTCGGATTGATTTTTTGATTTTGAGTTGAAATGTCATCATCCGTTGATTCGTCAACTATTGAGCTTGACCCTGAATTGATTTTAAGATTTCAAGTTGAAATGTTAAGGAAAATTAAAGATGTTTAAAGTTGATTCGTAAACAGTTGAACTTGACTCTGGATTAATTTTATGATTTCAAGTCGAAATGTTGATAAAAATTAGTTGACTTTGATCCTGGTTGATTTTATGATTTCAAGTTGAAATGTTGAGGAGGTGTAACGAGAATTATTTGTTGAAAAACAGTGAATATAATAGTTAAATTTATATCGACAACGTAAAAAGTATCAGAACTTCCATTTTTTCGATGTTTACTCTTTGCACCCTGCTAATAATACTGAATAAGCAAGAAATTATAATCTACATTCCATGCAGTTCCTTCAATTCTGAATTTAGGCAATTTTTGCGGAGAACAATTTTTGCTCGTTTTGAAAAGTTGTGCTGAAATCCTTAATCACGAATAACATTTATACAAGTTTCATTTTTCCATTATGATGATGTATGATAATTTTGAGCCTGGTTCGAACCCCAATTTCTATGTAGAACAGATGTTCTGAAAAATAGAGTTGAATTGTTGATAATTTTGGATATAAATAGCAGTATTAAACCCATGTTTTGATGAAAAAATTTCAGAAAATTTTTTTCTACAACGTTTGGAAATTTCTGGTATTTACTTAGCTTTGAGCTTTTGCCGGGTGGAGGTTAAAGTGTTCCTTATTTTGCAAAAACAGTAATTTCGAAACTCATACTCCCTAAATTTTCTCCTTTCACCCCCCTTCAAACTTTTAAGCTGCATTTTGACGAAATCAAAGCACGTTAACCCGTGCCAACTTGAAACGTATTTGGGCTTACTTACTTTAAATGGACATGCACTCATGCAAAATTTGAGCCCCTTACCTCAAACGGAGGTGTTACCGTCATGGCGATCTTATTAAAAATCCCCTTACTTAAAGGACCCCTAGTGTTAATGGTAATTATTCCCAGTAAAAATGGTTAGGTGGAGAAGTTTACAAAATTTTCTAGCTGAAAGTATGCAGTATGGGAAAATCTATTTTTAAGTGATGGAAGAATGACAAAAAAAATTGAGGAATCCCAATTAATTTACCTATATTAGTGAAAAATCGGCAACTTGATAATTTTGTCGAAAAAGTGCATACAGGTCATGAAGAAAGAAAATATCATCCAAGGATAAATCTTGAAGTAAAATATTAGAAATGAAAAAAAAAAAAATGTTTTTGGCAGATGAAAAAAATATACCATTTATGCATGAATAAAGCGATTTTTTCGAAAACTATGCGACCGATTTTTTTTTCATGTATGCAATGAAAAGAAACGCCCGTCCCACCTTGAAGGTCTTTTTGGGGGTAATTGGAAAAAATTTTGGAGGTATGCATTTTGAAATTCCTACTTTCGTAAAATAAGGGACACCCTAGTGGATGAGGTGGGGTTAAATTTGAACTTTCCATCATCGGCGACGAAGGTCAGCACCATTACTAGCTTTCTTTTCCTGACCCGAATAAATCGTCGGAAAACGTCGAGCTACTGCGAAGTTGAATTCTTGATCGGAAATCTTCATTACCTCTGGCTCATCACTTCTTCCTGTCTTATCGTCGTGTCGTCCAATTGAGGTAAACAATACTCACCTAAATTTCGACACGTTTCAAATTATAGTCGGGGTATTGGGTAAACAATTCGAACATCTAATTTGTCGTTAAAGGAGGTTGTGCGGCGGCGCGGCGGTATACCCATAGACGAATGAAATTTTGTATACAAATTGATTAAAATAAAGATAAGTAAACATAAAGCGTCAATGTCTTTGTACGCGAGCAGAACGCGTTTCAACGATGTTTGCCTGCTTATACGTGAATTTACATCTGGAGCGCAATTACACGACAGTCAACATCAATTAAAACCTTCCGCATGAGCACGTATTTTCGCTAATAATTAAGATATGGTATATAAATTCCTTATTTCGGAAATAAAAAGGGACAGGAAAGCTTATGCATTCTCGCAATACGTATATATACTACATTCTCGAGTAAACATCCTACACCAACAATCTCTTCAAACCAAACCAAACCGAAGTGAAACGTCTTGCGAAATCATAGTTTCGCGTAATAAATCGAACAAAGAATCACCATGTACGTGTACGATGTTTGTGTCGGAGCAAGAGAGACGAAAAATCATCTACATATTCGAATTTCGACTTCGAGCTATGTACTAATAAAATACACCCGGCAAATGTCAAAAAACTCTTCGGGTGTTCGTCATTTGAATTATATTAATAAAAACGTTTCAAAATAAACGGATTTATCGTCGGATATAAATTTTATATACGCGTCATGTTCGAATAAAGTATTTTTATGCTAACAATCCGATATATTTTGATGGTAGCGAAAAAAAGCTAGTATATCTTTTTTTTTTTTTTTCAATGTACTGTACATTGTACATGTACTGTATACATCGAGAATTTAATAAAGGGAAATTGCCAAATCCAGCAACAAGAAGCACTGGCCCATCCAACTTCTGCATACTAATGGGATAACGCCAGCGTGAAACGCAGATTTACACCAAGTCAATGAACTTGAAAACTTACCCTTCTCTATTCTGCTGCTCTATCCTTGGCTAGTATCGAGGAAAAGAAATCTCTTCATAACGAAACAACACATGCCAATGCGTTGATAAATAATAAAAAAATTCCCACCGAAAAACTCGTACACATTCGGAATCATTTTCGCCCATATCGTAATCGCATTTTAGTCGCATTATCCTTCACCAGCCAACGTCTTTATGGTGTCGAATTTAATAAATGGAAAAATCCAAAAATCATTTGACAATTTGGCACGTATTATTTTTTTTTTTTTTTTTTTTTTTTTTTTTTTTTATCGCCAAATAGTTTGGGCTTATATCGTACCTATATTTCTAGTAGCTGTATCGAAATCATTGTAGACAACTTTCATATCTCACGTTACAACTACAAACTCGATCGGTACTTAGAGTCGTAAACGTACGTATTTGTCCAAAGACTTTTCAAAGTATATAAGGAAAGAAAGCAAAGAGTAAGAAATCACGCGTATAGAGATTTTTTTTTTACACTCGTGTACTAAGTTTGACACTTCGACACGTTTTGTATATTTCAATTTCATCTTCACTATATACCGAATTAAATGGTGCGAATATTAAAAAAATTTCAAAACTTGATATCAGGGTGGTAAATTCCTACACACATTCGTGGGGTGCTTATGAAACGTTGTTTCAAACAACTTTCGAGCTTTAGAATATTTTTGGTTCGCGATATAAGTTTTTATTGATTTTTAGTGACTTTTCTACTCCCTTGAAAAAAGAAAGAAGAAAAAAAAACACAAAATAAAGATATACATTTTACTTTCTTTATTTACATCCCTTATCGTTTACATATTTTTTCTCGTCGGAAAAATAAAATAACTCGCGTTTCGCGTTGCAAGTGAATACGTATTATTAAATTCACTGCTGCAAAATATTTTTCATCAGCTTCGCTCAAGGTGCATACGCTGTTTAAATAGAATTTTTCGCCATAAAGTTTATGGTATGCATGAAATTTTATGCAATATGTAACTCGTATCCAGCATAATGTGTTTCGTTCGTCAATAAAAAATACTATACTAATATTTTCCTGCGGGAGGGAAAGTAAAATCGAACTGGATGTTTTTTAATTTTTAAATTCGAAAGTATTAGAAGTAGATTTTTAATATAATTCATTTTCTGATCCAACAATAAAGGAGAATTAGCTAAATAGAAGAGTGACGTTGCTCCCAAAAAAATGCTACCTTCGAGATTTTTTCTGGAAAATGTTCAAAAGGGTATTAATATGCACCAACTAAAACCTACAACCAGTACCTATCTTAGCCTGCGGGGAGGGGGTGAAGTGTGTCCCAAAATTTGAGTATTACCTCATGGTCTAAAAACCAAGTAACATTCGTATAAAATGATGGCAAAATTTGATTCCTGATAAAATTTTCGTTAATATGATACCAAACTTGACTAATTTTACTCAAAGAGGGACCTTTGGTAGAATTGGGAGTTGAAGGCGGTATGAAAAAAAAGTTGCGAAATGACGTCAAACGAACGTGGTAAAAATTTAGGGTCTCCAACTTGACCCTTACCCAACCCCTTTTGATTTAAAATTTCAAAATGTAAGGTACATAGAAATGGGGGGAAAAAACTTCATATTTTTTCGACTTTTTTGGTGTTAGCGTGTCATAGTAGACCACATTAACCCATAAACAACTTTTCGATTCCAAAACCATGTTTAAAAATGAAAAAAGTCGAAATTTCGAATTTTTTTAAAGTAAAAAAGCAAAAAAATACTTTCATTTAATATGCTATAAAAAATGATAAGAATTTGTATTTTTACTTCATTACTGTGAGAAAATTTTAAAATAATTGATTTTTTTCTTCCATTTTTAAACAGAATTTTGGAACCCCCTGAAAAGCAGAGAACTTTCAGTTTCATCAGTCAATTACACCGAGGACAAAGTCGTCGAATCCCTATCCCACCACACTAGTATTTTGCAAATTATGGGAAATAAATCAATATCGATGAGTTAAATGACCATTTAGAAGACCTTTTTTGCATCATTGTATGTCCTGAAAGAGCAGAAAATGGAACTTTTTAACATTTTTTTCGAATTGTAAAATGACATTTGCAAAAATTTTGCAGAACTACACATCTTTTAAGCGTAAAATTAATATTTCTTTAAACTTTTTTTTTCGATTTCTTAATTCATTTTAGCGGTAAAATAGGTGACATTTTGAACGTCTTTTCATAATTTTGCAGGTTTTTTGAGTGATTTTTTTTCACTAAATTTGTAATCAGAAGCGAAAAATTAATAGTTTTTGAAGATTATGTCGTAATTTTACAGGTTTTTTCGATCGTTTCCTTAGATTTTTTGAGTTGTAAAATGGCATTTTTAAGTTTTTTTCCCTTCAATTGTCTTGTAAAATGTGGAAAATTGACACTTCAAATTTTCTTTGTTTTTTTTTTTTGCGGTTTTTGAAGTATGAAATGACGAATGTGTTAGATTTGAGCTGTAAAATAACATTTTGAGCGATTTTTTTCATAATTTTTTGTTCTTTTTGAAGATTTTTTAAAGATTTTTCGAGTTGTAAAATAACATTTCGAATGATTTTTTTCTACAAATTTTCATGTGAAATGCGAAAAATTAACATTTTCTAAAGATTTCTCTTTCGGTTTTTATTATTCGCATTACATATGATGATACGATGCAAAATTTTCCACCAACAGACACTCGGACATTGATCTTTCATCGTTTGCGAAATGGGGGGAGTGATTGACGTAGTCGATGACATTGCCCTCGGTATAACTGACTTTTAAAACACGAATTTCATAGATAATAATTTTGCTGAGGTGCTGTGCCCCCATTTACAAAACAAAAATATTGGGGGAACGAGAATGATTTTCTGTCCTCCCTCTTTTTCAGGATGGGCGAGATTCACATTTCAGACCAGAATTGTACCATATAAGCATTCTATAAAGTCTGTAAATTCATTCGAAATCATACTTTTCAAATTTTTGGTTGAAATTTCAACAATTTTGAGTATGACGGAAATTATGTCATTTTTAAACCTCCGTCCCAAAACCTCCCTTTGAGTGAAATCGGTCAAGTTTTGGTATCATTGCAACGGATATTTTATTAGAGATTTGATTTTGTTATCATTTTACCTGTATGTTGCTGAATTTTCATACTATGGGGCAACGCTCAAATTTTCGAACATGTTTCACCTCCCCTCCCATCAGCCACAAAGGGTACGGGTTGTTGGTTTGAGTTGGTACCTATTGACGACCTTCTTCTAAACATTTTCCTGCAAAAATCTTGAACGTATTATTTTTTGTAAGCAAAAATGTTATTTCTCCTGGACTGGAATGACCAAAACATAATAATACTAAGTGTATTTTATTTACCAATTATCGTATTGTACCGAATACCCACACAGTGTACCTTTAATACACAACACAACAACTTATGCGAGCAAAAGAGAGAAAAATTAATAACTATGGAAATGTCTCCGGCGATATAAGCGCATTAAACGGAGAAAACTCGATGAAGGAATTTTTTTAAAAGGGTTCAAAATCCAAATAAAAACGAAAACGATTTCACAAACGTATATATTTTGAAAATTTCTTCATTCGAGCGAAGTATATCTTCTTTTTTAAATATTTCAGAATACCCGTACGTAGGAAAGAAAGGAGAAGGCAAGGGAGCAAAAAGCATTGAAAAAGAAACCTCCGCTCCGTATATTTACACAAAGCGAAACCTTCGCTGGCAAAAGAATATATTGAGATTTACGATTCGACGAATGCCCTTTCTACCTTATCCTACTCTACACCACAAGTCGTAAGTATGTTATATACTTTTCCATATTGATATAGTCAAATGCGTAATCTATACGTTTATCCTACTGCACACAATGCAGTATTGTCCATTAAAACGAAGTCACGAAACCAAAAAAAAAAAAAAAAAAAGAGGGAGGTTTCGCATTAGCTATATAATTATGTTGGACTTCTTTAGCCAAAGGATTGAAAAAAAAGTGTATTAAACGAAAATTGTAATAAAATATTTACACCAGGAGGTACCTATTTACTTTATTGTAAAAAAAAAAAGCACCCAACTTTCATCTTATACAAGATTTATGACAATTAACAACGCATGCTTGAGCTTGGTGGAAGTTTTCTATTCGAATAAAGGGGGTCGTAGAATGCAATTTTTGGGTCGAGTTTTATTTACCCTTTTTTTTTACATCGATTTTTTTTTTCTTCGCTCAAAATACATTTCATGCTTTTGGTACCTTAGCTGAATGTGTACCTTTACCTAGTGTTCCAATGATCATCGTCTTCGGTGTTCCCTTAATTGCGTACAAAAACAACAAACCTCGGGAGAATAGGATGAATTACATTTCCCTCTTAATTTACGGATAGAATAAACACATACTGTAATTTCCTGCTTGTTCAGACACGTTTCATAATTTTACTGCAGGCGGCTCGGCTCCGCTCCGTGTCGACAATAAGTTACTGTAACTGCTGTTTAGTGTGCTCTATTGAAAATATGAACTTTGTTGTCATGTTTCAAAAGGCGTCGTCGTTGGTGAAAAATTTTCCAGCATGGTGTATTAAACTGGAATAAATGCATTCAAAATATGAAGGATCAGTTTGTGTTTTTGTAGTGAAAATGCACCACTAGAGTGTGTTAATACGTCGAAGATCGAACTGCTTGAATAATTATTGTTAGAAATTTCTCAATTACCTTTTAAAATGTTTCGTTTTAAACCGCATAAACTTACCTGTATTTACAACTCACAGATTTTAACTATTTTTGAGAATTTACTTGATTCTTCAATCAGCAAGTCAAAGTCAACGGATGATAATTTTGTACAAGTAATCTTCCCAGTTTTCCCTTCTAGGCGTGAACATTAAACCTATATACGTATATATCGAATCAACCTGATGACATTGGAGGGGGGGGGGGTTATGCGTTGAGGAACAGGCTCTTCTATGAGAGTAGACTTCCACGTTTTTGTACATTTTCAAGTGTATCAGGAGTATTATTGGTTTCTTCCAGATTTATATGGATAAGAGATTTTCTGAGTTGTAGAAGAAAACGAAGCAATTGCGGTCCTCAACCTAACAGTAATGGGGTGAGGGGGCGTCAAAAATCTATTTTATAGTTGAATGGATGCTTTTTCTATATTTATGTAAGCTCCACAGAACAATAATCATAATATTACTGTCTAGTGACAAATACTTCAATTACAGAGAGCACGGAATCCCTGTTCACTTACGTTTGACTTTTCTCTCTCACTCTCTCTCTCTCTCTCTTTCTCTTGCACTAGCCACTTTGAGGATATTTAGTATCTACACAAACATTTCAACTCCCTAACTGAATTTTTTCAACTTGTAAAACTCACGTAGAGGTTGAAAATTTTCAAAAAATTGAAAAAGATTTTTTTTTAGTTTCTCTTTAAGATGTTTTCATCATTATCCCTCATTTCAGGCGTTTTGGAAATTTTTTTCAGAAGAGCCCCCCTATAATTGATTTAGAACTTCAATTTTTACATGATTAGACGCAATATTTTAATTTTATCTTCCACAGACCATTTTTCGGGGGTGCACAAAAATTATCATTTTCCCCTTATTTTAAAATAAATTGGTTAAAAATGGAAAAAATGCAATTTCTAATAAATTTTAATCAGAAAGAAAACATTGCATCCATTTTGGACTTTCAATGGCAATCTTTCATTTCTATCACTATTTTTGAGCCATATATTGTACTTCTGTATCTTAGAATACCAATTGAGAACTTTTGAAAAGAGCAAAAGTGGAAGGTAACTGTGCTCAGTCTATTTTATATGACGATTTTACGAGGATAAAAACTTTCTAAATAGGTGAAAAATTTTTTGAAAACATACAAAAATCTCCATTTTATAAGTACCCCTGAAAAGTCGTCTATTGTAGATGAAATTGAAACATTGCGCTGAATAATTCAAATTTGATGGCTAAATTCATTTGGGGGAAGGGGAGGGAGCGTTTTTAAACAAAAATTCCCTTCATAGTTTGTCCGTAATATTCTGAAATAACGGGAAAAAAGACTTTTTTTGAAAACCGCTGAAAAGAAGGAGAGTGATGAAAACTTTTCACCAATGATCATTTAGAGTTCAAATATGTGTAATTTTTCCACACCCCACCAGTTCTCTGGGGGACGGGGCTGACTAATCGAAATTCATGTATGAATTCTTTTTGCGGACGTTAGCGTATAAATTTTTGCAATTTTTTGAGAAACATCCTAGAAAAATTAACTACCTCCCCCCTCCCTTTTAAACACTGTAATTTCCACTTCAGATGTTCTTTTTCAAGTTTGTTTATTTTTTTTAAAATATGGATTACGAATTCGTATTATTTTGAAATCATGTTTTTCACATGTATATTAAACCCTTATATCACATGAATATTTTTTCGATATTTTTACGAGGATGCGCCATAGTTGAAATTTTAAAAATAAAACTCAAAATATGGGGATGAATTATGGTATATTCTAAAAAATTTACTTTCGATGGGGTAGTTTCAATATTTTGTATACCTGTTTCTTACATCATTAGCAGAGCGTAGGCAATAAGTGAAAAATCTATTAAGTTATCAAGCGTTGAAAAATTGCACCCCTCCTTCCCTCCATTTCCTCCAGCCATAAATTTTGGTGGTAAAATGTTGATATTGGTGTAGTTTTCACTTTAATTGAACATCCTGAGTACGAATATAAATCTAGTTTCACTGTCGGAACTATCCCATATTTTTTCGTACTTTTTCCCTGCTGTTTTTCAACTGAATATTCTTTCAGCTCTCGCCCCTCTCCCATTTCAAAATTACTTAAATGAGGGGTATAGTTCCAAAAATCACGTGTTCCAAAAACATATTTTTTTAGGAAATGCGAAAAACTGATTCCCAAGAATCCTATGCATCAAATTAACCCGAAAATGTTTTAAACTTTAGCTTAGAGAATCCAAAAATGATGTGAGCATTTTTTGTTTTCAACCCCCTCCCCCTCCTTGAGGTTTGGGACGTCACTATGTGTTGGACCATGTGACTTTTGAGACCAAGGCTGCTGTTTTTTTTTTTCAAAAATCGTTCACATTTCAACATGTGACTGCTAATTCTAAGGCTGACTTTAATGGCTAATTTTACCCTGAAGGAGAGTCGTATGGAAAAAAATTTTTACCATTCGATGTGGCTCAAAATGGACTATCCAGTACCATGTCTAACTCATATTCGACAATTTTAGAACATGTCACCTTAGGAACTAGATCTCTCAAATGTACTACAACTCAGCCGATCTTTCTTTTTATAAGTCTTTTTCAGCAATCAGTAGGTACTTCGTAAATTGATCGAGTAGGAGAGGAAAAAAATGTAACAAAGGAAGGGAATAATGGTAGGAGGGAAAAAGAGAAAATTCAAACATCGTTGATTGAAAGAGACACAACATGACTTCAAGTATGCAACACTATTTGAATAGAATTTTTCTGTAAATCAGCCCGTAATGCTTTATGAGAGAAATAGATGAACTCGTTTCGAATGATAAATTTTTTCGTACAAAGCCGTGAGAATATTGTCATTTCAATTGGAAAATTTTCTAGAATATTGTTAAATCAACATTTCAACAAATCAACTTCGTACGAAAATTTTTCGCATTTTTTTTTTTTTTTTTGAAGAAAAGGAAAAAAAAGCAAGAACGAAAACTGTTATCGAAAAAGTGTAACCTTACATACAAAAGAATAGTCGAAAAATGTAAATTTAAAAATTCCCAAGCTACAATTTCAAGCCTAGCGACAAGTAAGAAAAAGTAAGTGTAAAAAAGAAAAAAAAGAGTGGTAGGTGATGTGTTTTTTTTTTTGAAAAATATACTTACAAGTTGAAATTTTCTTTTGATTATTGTTCGAGTAAATAGTTATTCGGTGTTTGTCGAGAGTTTTCCCAATTGATGAATTATTACATAAGCAGTTTATCAGTTAATTAGAAGACGTATAATAAAAATCTTTTAAGACGCAACGAACGGAAGAAAGAACGCGGTAACGTCATTTATTTTTGATTACCCAATAGAATTGAAAATTTAAGTTGCGAAATATATAATGTAGTTCGAAAATTGTCTCGGGAGCAGTTTGCTATTGAGTTTTAAGGTTCTATGTATCGTATTCTTGTAGATTTTGTAAAAGACGCATTTACCCCTGCCGTGTAAAGTATCTTCGTGACTTTAATAATCTGTTGGATTGTTGGATTTTTCTTATAGAAGTTTCGCGCCTCGCTTCGTCTTCGCATTTACGATAAGTCGAACCACGACGAAGGAGCGAAATGCTTGTTGGTGAATATAGCGAACGGACTGTATGTAAGTCACGTAAAATAAAATTCAAGCACGTGCGTTAAGCGTTGATGGTTTACCGCAATTAAATGTTTGATTTTGAGAAACAAGCGAGCGGTATTTCATTGACGCTTTTCCAAAATGTCAGATTTGAAAAGTTTGCCGCGCGTAGCTATTTGCAAACTTATTTTACTTTTGTAAATGAAGTCGAGTATTCGAAACGTTTAATTAAGTCGACCGCGTATAGTGTAGGAGCTTTTGTAATCGCGGCAGGACGACGATGATGTGACGTAAAGTTCGCGAAAAATTTCATTTCCAAGGGGGTAACTTACGCTGCGTTTCTTTATTGCTATATTTTTTTTTTTTTTCGTTTTTCGTTTCTTCTCTTACGTACTGTTACATAAAGAAGAGGTCAAATTAAACGGGAATGTTTCAGACGATCCGAGAACTATTATATTATTTGTTCGCGTATTTTTATAGTTCAAAGTACCTACGCATAATTACATGAAAAACTATGTAAGAAATTTAATTATTTATTGTTTGATCTTTTAATAAGATTTCGGTATTTCGCCACCTCCGCCTCATAAAGGTCATTACTTTGGTGGTTGTTGTTGTTTTCCATGGATCCTAGTTCTTAGGATTTACAATTTTTGTTAACGGATCCTTCATTGCTCGACAATCCTTGTCTGTTCTAATTACTGGTACAGGGTTTATGATGTCTAAATGAACTATGTTTCGTAGGGTGGATCGAAAAAAAATACCGCGAATTTTGACTAGACTCACATAAGTGGTTGGTTCTGAGTTGAAAACCTCCTAGGTCAAAAGGGAATAGAGCGATGAGTTCTCAAGGTTAACCCCTTAGAGTGGTGTAGGACTTCAGTCACAGAGCTTAAAAAGTGCGATTTGAGTGTCTCTGTCCATATCTCCCTGTGTATCATTTTAGCACTTCGATCCGATACCATTTATCACAACCTACCAGAGATTGAGATTTTTCACCTCAATAACGGGTCCTACATATTTTAAGCAATCAATTGTTTTATGGAGTGATAAACAGAGGCAGCCAAGTATTCCTAACTAATCGAATCCAAATAATTTTGAGATTACAGAAACCTTTTTTGTTTTCTGTATATTTAAGAATTTTTTTTTTAATTCTGGTGTCAGAATAAAGTCGATTTTTCAACACTTTTTTGCCAGTCTTGCCTCCACTGTCTATAATTTTTAGGGTTTTTGTTGATAAACAAAAACCCTGTTAAAATCACTTTTTCTTCATCGTCGTCTTCAGTATCTTTAGTAACTATGTGAACGCCACCTAGGTTCTAATTTTATAACTAATTCTCTAGATTGGATTCGTAGTAAACTAGTAATTTACATGAAAGCTTTTTTAATCAACAAAAACCCTATTAAAATCACTCATTCTTCATCGTCGTCTTCAACTTTTCTGATGCATGGAGATCATTGGCTGATACCATATTACGTCATTCAATATTTCTATTTTTCAAGATAAAAATTATGCAAGAAATAAAGTATTTATCTCGATCATGACAAAATGCGGAATGAAAAATAAAAATAGAAAAGATCGCGATTAAACAAATAATAGTTTCAAAAAAAACATAACCAACAGTATCTGGCTCACAACAGCCAAGTATACGTAAATAAGTTTAATTTTAATCCTCAATACTATTCAAGATATTTAAACCTACAGAATTATCCTATTACGAAAAATCTTCACAGAAATTGTCAACTTGTTGTAAATGGGTATAGATTGCAATTTTATCCATTTTAATGGATTTAAAATTTTAATATTTTTTTTTATTAATAATATAGCTTGATTGTCATTTTGACATTCTTCATCTTTAATAAACTTGTCGCGACTCATGATCTGAAATTTGAAATTTTGAATCCTGAATTTGATTCTATTAATCCATTAATATATTTAAATTTTCAATTCTTGAAGTTGAGCTGAAGACCATTCACTTTTTACTTTCATCTGAGCTTCTCATTTCCATTCAAGCCTGTTTCAGTTTTCAGAGAGGATGGCATTACGGCCCCTGTCAGAGTGTCACCTTGTCCCTGTCCCTGTTACCTATTGCCATCTGTATCTATTGCCCACCTTCCCTTATTCTCTTCCAAAAATGAAAAATAAAAGTGATGGTGTGATCATTGATTGTATGTTTGAGTTAGCAATTTTTCCTATTCTTTTGATCTTTTCTCATTGAAATTATTCGAGGTCCTATTCTAACCAGCTGTGTCACCCATCGCTACTATTACCAATTACCTGTTGTGCTGAGAACCTAAGCTACATTATGATATTGATAATGATGAATTGATAATTGGATGGTTTCTTGTTGGATTCTATGTTTTGAATGTTATTCAGCTATAATATAAAAACATATTGAACTTCATCTGAGCAAGTGAGCAACTTGGGGTTCAGAAATTTATTAAATAAAAATTAGACGGTGATAGGAAGGGAGATATGAGTGTTTCTCCCCTTTTTTAACTTCGAAAAAGTGATGCTCCCCTCCTATCATCACTTCAAATTGAGCTAAGATAGTGAAATTTAGTATATTGACTTAGTAGAGTCTATTAATGTGTGCTTTGTAGGGTTTCGACTTTTTGGACTCATTGCGCCCCCGTATAGCCCAAAAATGTATTTTTTTGAGCAGGTTTTTTATGATTTCAGTTTGTTCATCGCATAACTACCCTCCAAATTGAGCTAAGAAGTTGAAGTTTAGTATGTAAATTTAGTATATGTACAAGACATCCCTTTGGGAATCTCGACTTTTTAGCTAAACCAATTGGATCATCCTAACATATACAAACAATCACAAAAGTAAGAGTCAGTTTGAGAACTTCGAATAACATTCAAACAAGTTCACACATTGGAGAGGGGGTGGAAGAAAGTAATAATCCTTTACAAAATTTGTCTTATGAATTCGTAACTATCATTAATATAATTTTATGAATCTTTGACTTATCACACCGACTCTTTGGAATCTTGAGAATTCATCTGTGTTAGCAGTTGGAAAAAGTAAAGATATTTATACTCTACGATCCAAACACAAAAAAGTGTTCACCCAGCGATCTTTTTTTGAGAACCAAAAAAATGAGATTCCAAAATTTCGATACTATTTGTCTTATTGGAAAAAGTGCAGTTTCAAAATTATAACCCTGCACAATGAGGGTGGGTGAACCCCTAAAAAGTTGATTCGGGGCACATGTTCCGAACCAAAAAAACTGGACGGATTTGGGTTGAGGTACTTCCGCTCCGTTATTGAATATGTAATTTTTTCCATTGCACCCTACACTACTGCAATCTATTGCACTTTAAGCGCAATTTTTATGCACTTTGAACGATTTTTGACAGTAAAACAGCTCTCTTATCCAAAATGTAGGTGAGAACTAAAAAATACTCGTTAGTTTTGTTGAATGAAACCATTTAAAGTCGATTCTCGTTAAAATGGGCAAAAAATTCCTGTACAATGCGAAGTAATGAAAATAAACAGATTGGTCACCTCCATCCCCTCACCAAAATTAAGCCATGGAATACTTGCTCAAAAGTGGCGATGTAATGTATCAAAATAGATCAAAATTTCGCGCTGAATCCGAAAATCATCATCATTTTCATTTTCGACCCCTCTCGATGGAGTTCTGCCCCCAAACTTTAATTTGTGGGTCAAGCTGAAGAAGGGATGCCATTTAGATGAAATGTAATTGAAATTTACGCAAATAAAACAATTGTGGCTGATTAGTTTCAACTCTTAGCATACATTTTCCTCCCTCCCCTCAATTTCCAACCCTCATTTCACTTACCCATGCCAAATTATAGTAAAAACATTCATTTTAAAACAGCAATGCAGCATATCGAAATAGTTTAATATTTCGCGCTGAGTTTGAAAACTGTAATAATTTTTGAATTCGACCACTCCTTGGTGGAGTTTTGCCCCTAAACTACAGTTTGAAGGAGGAAAAATGAATAATTGACCTTATTAGATGAAACGTAACTTTCAGTTTACTCACGTCAGACTATAGCAGTCAATCAGTTCCAATTTTACAGCACGTATCAACTTGGAAAAAAATGTCTACCTCTCGCACCTCCCATCCCTATCGCATCATACCTGATAGAAACATTTATTTAACATAGCCGTGTTACATATTGAAATACCTTAAAACTTCGGGCTGAATTCAAAGATTGCAGTAATTTTTCAATTTTACTTATCCTTTCTTTTTCACCTTCATAATTATTATTTTTTCGAAGAAAAAAATTGATGTCTATAGAATTCCATCGAAGGGGGGTCGAAATTAAAAATGATGATGATTTTCGGATCCAGAGCAAAATTTCGAGCTTTTTTGATGTATCACATCGCCATTTTTAAACAAATATTCCACAGCTTAATTTTGGTGAGAGGATAGGGTGACCAAACTCTGTATTTTCATAACTTCGCATTGTGCTGGAATTTTTCGCCCATTTTTGCGAGAATCGACTTTAAACGGTTTCATTCAACAATATTGACGAGTATTTTTTGATTCTCGCCTATATCTTGGACAAGAAACCTTTTTCACTGTCAAAAATTATCCAAAATGCATAAAAATTACACTTAAAGTGCAATAGAATGCAGTTGTGCAGGTTGCAACGAAAATAAATTATATATTCGATATTGGGGGAAGTACCTCAACCCAAATCCGTCCAGTTTTTTTTTGGTCCGTAACATATCCTCCAAATCACCTTTTTAGGGGTTCACCCCTCCCCCCCCATTGTGCAGGGTTAAAATTTTGAAACTGTACGTTCTCCAATAAGAAGATAGTACCGAGATTTTGGCAGCTCGTGTTTTTGGTTCTTGAAAAAAAAAAAAAACTGAATTGAATTTCTAGAATACTTTATCGTATTTGGATCGTAGACTATTACTAAACTTTCCTATGTATCAAACAGGGCTGAAATTCTTCTTTATACAATTTTCTTTCAAAATTTCAAAACTTTATCCATGTCCTTCGAAACATCCTTCTTGTTTGACTTCTCATAAATAATACACGATTTTATTTTTTCCATTTTTCTGAACACGTGTACCCCTTCTTACCACTTCTTAGATGGAAAATTTCTAATGTCACCGCATCACGTACGTATTTGGTATTTGGCAAAAAAAAAAAAAAAATGATGGAAACTCACTCCCAAAGCCTGAGACAATATCCAACGTACCAGTCAGACGTCTAGTTATGTTCCCTCGACTCGAAAGTATTCTTATTAACAAACGATTTGGCGTAATTTTAAACCAACACACGCTCCGGCTTGTACGCATCAGACACTTAAGCTTTAAATATAGCTAATACCATAACATGGCGAAGTTAGTGACCTAGTAATCGCATCATAAGCAATGAGATCACGTATCGGCAATGCATTCTGCAGCTGATAAAGTAACACGATATACGAATTCGAGTACACCATATTCGTATTCGCATCGGTGCAAAGTATATAGGCAAACAGCATCCTGTATAAGCGCAGAGTAAAAATGAAAAGTGAAACACCCCCGGTATAATGGTGTTCCCTTATGTATAATTCCTTCAAACCTCACGTAGATATACCTCTCTTGTGGCTCTGTTTGCAGCACAGCATAGGTATACTATATACCAAGTATAAGTGCAATTCTATATCAATATACAATAAGTATACATATACAAGCCAACAAAATAGACGATGGCAAGGCGAGTCGGCGAAACTGAATTAGTTTCCTTATCGTGTTTCATTTTGGCGCACGTTTCTTCATCGAAACATCAATTCATTTTAAATTCACCAGCGCCGATATTAACATACTATATTATGTACTATAACGTAAATGCTGCTCTATGCTTCTTTATAACGTTTAATTCTAATTTAAAGCGAACTAACGTCGTCGTCGTAGTCGTAGTCGTTTTTGAAAGGCGTGAGGTTTGAGTGTAGTCGTGGTCTTCTTCATACTGTGCACCACGGTGAGGAAGTATTTATGTAAGTTCGTACAGTATGCATGTAGGTACTACATGGATATAGGTAGATAAGCAAAGAACACTGCATAGGCAGGTCTAGAGGTACCTATATCTTTGGCATGCAACACCGGCCAGATAGGTAACGTATCAGCAACTCAATCAACGTATTTTGCTGACGATAGGGGCAGCAACCAACGTTATGATAAAATATACTTCTTTTTTTTTTTTTTTTTTTTTTTTTTTTTACAACACGATACGTCTGCATACCAGTAAAAGAAATTAGTTTTCTCATATACTCGACTGTATATGAACTCTACACGGTATTTTCGTTACAGCGGAAAAATTTTTCACTATACGCACTTCACCAATATGGAAACATAAAAAACCTTTTTAACACAGAGACGTATAAAAAAAAAATGCTTTTTTCTGCTCTCTTTTACAGTAAAAAAAAAAAAAAAAATCTGAATAGCATTAAAGAAAGCCTATACATTCGTATGAAAAGCGGAAAGTATAAATAAGTATATTATAGCTCGTACAACATTTCACATTTCAAAAATCTTTTGAAGTACAGATACTTCTTTTTTTTTTTCGGGCTTACACTGTATATTTTTATTTTTCAGCGAGCGAGTAGCTTGTTCAACTTTTGTGTTTAATTTCAGCCTGAGGTCCGATACGTATTACGTACGTAGGTTTTAGGTAGGTACCTAGCAAGCTATCTACCTGCATGGTTATTTAACGATGACCAGTATAGGCCAAAAGTAAATTTAACCATTAGGAGGATTAGCTTAATAAGTTGGCTATTTAATAAAGCTCTCGTTATTAGTTTTTGAGGCTGGCGAAATGCGTTATAGCGTTGTGTAGTAAAATTAGCATTATAGGGAGGTTTTGGCACCACCAGCAACAGTATACAATATACCTACTACATACATAAGAGTACAGTGTAGTGTACACCTATAGGCTAAGATTACCAATCTAATCACGTTTGCGTTAATTGCTTTCGCCTCGCATAAAACAGGTAACGGTTCGGCGAATTTTTGATAGCTTTATTTTTACCATGCATGATCGCGTGCTCTTTGGTAATAACCGCGGAATAACCAGTCGAGATGGTAATGTTAAATACGCCTCGTAGGAACACTAAAAATTCAACATCTTAATTAGCACCCCACAAAATACAAAAATAGGATATACTATCAACGATTCGAAATGATAAAAATACCTATATTTCACTTTCCAAATGCTGCGCGTTCTCAAGTACGGGGGTACTTCGCTGCTTTGAACTGGTAATGTTCGTGGAATACGTAATTAAATTCGTTCAGACCTTAGTGTACATTGTACAAAATGTTATAAATTAGCTATACATACGTGTACTGTAACTGTACTGTACCAACAGTAACTTACTACTGGTACCCACTTTGTTTTTTTAACATTTATATAAGTAATTTGTCGTTTGACAGAATGAAAAGGAATTAGTAAAAAAATAAAACCGTGTCTCGAGTTGTGAACCGAACCCGCCATCACCCAGTAAGTGGTATAAATAACCCATTATAATGGCGTTTATCGCCCTAATCCTAATTATTAAAAGAACCAATTACAACTATAATTAATCCTATTTTACATAGCCGCGTTGTTTTGTATTGTCAGCGTGCTACTAAACAAAAGTCTTTCTTCATGGAATGATATTGAAAATTTTTTTTGCATTTTTCGGTCGTTTTTCTTGATGTACACATTGGATAGAGTATTGACTTTCAATATTATTACCATTTACTCTCGTTCTGTCTTCTAAAAAGAAAAAAAGATGATACGTTTTTCTTAAGCAGTAATACAGGCAAGAGGGTGCAATGTGGCTGAGACGGAGTCAACATCAAAAGACATATCTAGCATCTATGCTAAATCTATTATCCAAATTTCAGCCTCTTAGCTCATATTGGAGGGAAGTTATGAGAGGAACAATCTCATAAAGTGAGAAAAAACGACTGAAAAACTACACTTTCGGGGTTAAAATCTGAACCTTAAAAGGCACATTTACAGCCCCTAATTATGGACATACCAAATTTCAACTTCATATCTCAATTTGGAGGAGAATTGTGCGAAGAACAAAATTGTAAAATAAAAAAAAAAAAAACGAGCAAAAAATCTCATTTTTTGGGCTGTGACAGGATGCAATGAGGCTCAGTATTCGAGCAGCCTAAAAAGCACATCAGGGGCGCTTACTACATGTACATACCAAATTTCAACCTCCTAACTTAATTTAGTGGGGTGATAGGGGAGGAACAACCCTTTTTCAAGGTCTAAAAGGGGGGAAACCTTCATATCTTCCCTCCTAATCGACTTTGGATTTTCTATCGATCAGCTAAAAAAGGAATAGTTATGCAGTGTTGGCCCTTCAGCATTCCCTCTCCCAAATTTGGGTAAAATTGAATTTAAACCCAAGGTGGTCCCCACTCATACATATCTAACCCGCTGCCAAATTGAAGCGATTTTGGTCAGTTAACCACTTTATTGAGGTTGTGAGGAGAAGCATTAAGGCCTGAGTGATCAAAACTGCTGATAGGGATATCTATGGCTTCTACCAAGTTTACATACAAATTTTATATTTCTAGCTGAATTTGGTGGAAAGATAGGAGAGAAACAGTCCTTTGTCAAGGTCAAACCCCACATATCCCTCCTAATTTATCTAGGAGGCTGATTTTTAAATACGTTATGCAACTTTGGATTCCCTATCGATTGACTTAAAAAAGAACAATTTTTGCGGTTTCGATCCCTCAGCACCCCTGTTCCAAATTCGGAAGTGGCTGAACTTCGGTCCGAAGTCATCCCCACTCCAGAATAACAAATGGTTTGCCAGTCGAAGCCTATTCCCTAAAGGGTATAGCCGGGTAAAGGGTGAATTCAGCCCCGGCTCCGATTTATCAATCTAATTCCCCCAGGTCGTGTACTTTGATAAAAAAAATCTGAAAATACACCCCCCCCCGCCCCACTTTTCTTTTGGAGTTATAGTCATTGTATGGCTTTATTTTTAATAATTTTCAATTTCGACAGACGCGAATGAAATTCTCTGTTCTTTGGCACAAAGTTACATCTTGTAAAGGTATATTAACGATAATTTTTTCATCAAGTTTGGTACACTCCTACTCACTTTTTTTCTTCCATTTTTGTACGTCAAAAAAATGAATTTTGAGATTTCAAGCAAAACTATTGCAAAAGTGGTGTTTATCAGGGTATTTTGACCGGCTAAACACGAATCCGACCTTAGTTTCTTCGTTTGATCTTTTTTCCCCGTATAAAACACTAAAACACTGATAATTCAAAAAATCTGCTAAAATTAAACATTTCTGTACGGTTTTTTGAGATTTTCGAC